>BMAT01006598.1:1069676-1103051 GCA_019649035.1 Elysia marginata
AGTGTAAAATTTTCCTGCTTTTTGAACATAAGCCGCTTGCATCCCTGGCTTTAAGTCTAACCCATGATATACCAAACTATGCAAACATGTCAGATTTGCATCTTGGAAACTTTTAAAACAAGAAACTTGTGTGGAACTAAACGCATTCAGGTTATGAAAGTATTTAACTTAAAAAGATTAAAACTAGTAAATCATTAATTGTTTAAGTATAAGCTCCAAGTTCTGTGTTACTGCTGATGCAGGGTGATAATTTTTTTAATGGTGAAAACAAGTTGATACTTAATATAAGAGAGGTTTTTTTATGAGTCTGAAAGTTTTCTTCTCCGCTCTTTCTTCACAACATTTACTTAAAAATTCATAACATTTCTGCTCTGCTTCATGTCTTTAAGATTGACCCATGGCTTACTGGTTTATAGTATTACTAAAAAATGAAGAAATTTGAACTGGTGGTTAACTTTGAAAAAAGTGGAGATCTTTCATGCATTGAATAAGTTGTACTAAATTTTTAAAGTATAAATTAGTTTTAAGAATGGCCAGAAATCAGAAATTTAATTAGAAAACTGGCAGCTAATGTGCTGCTGAAAAAAAGTCTGACTTATAACCAATCTTTCAAATTCAATAACTTAGGAGACAATCAAGATATTAAAAATATTTTGTTCACTTTCCCCATCACTGCGGTGCTTTAAGAAGCTTGCTAACAATGTACCTCTACATCTCAAAGTCTGAAATTGGACTCATTTTGTGGGGACACTAAACATGTGAATATGAAATTTTATTTTTCCAATGACCATGGAAATTATTCTGGTGGTGTTTCGTTACACAAAAAATGTACATAAATAATTATATATCTCTCAATCATTCTATTACATTCGCTTGTCTTTCAACACTTCAACTTTCACAGCCACAATATACAGCAATAAGTAATGAGGTTATTGTAAAGGGAAAATGCACGAAAATCATAATCACATTAAAAATTTTGTATAGATAGAAAATAGTATATAATTTAAGTGTTGTAGGTGAAAGATAAATAGATAATGAGATAGGGAGAGGCAGGGATAGGGTGAGAGGGATATGGAGAGAGGAATATATGCTTAAAAATATTTGGAACTACATAAGCAGTAACAGTGTATAAAAACATATAGTAGGGCCTATTAAAGATTTTTGTATGTAAGGAGTCAAATTTAGTAAATATACATCTATTGTGGTAACAATGAATATCATACAAAATATATATGGACGGCACTTCATTCTTCATTGAAGTTTCCTAATGGATGTTTGAATGAATGACTTTCTGTATCTCTCAGTCCTAAATTTTGTGGATAACAAGGGTTCTGAAAATCAGTTTTAATATTACACAGTTTAGTTTTTCCTCCTCAAAAAGTAACCATTAAATAACAAATTTTTTCTCATCAAAATGTTCCGTTAATAAAAGTTGTGTTACACACCTTTACAAAAATGAAATAATAAAAAAATCAAAAGGAAAGGTCCTAATCATTCAGTGAACAGTGAGTTTCCATATAATTTTCTTTTTCTGACAGGTACAGCAGGTCCTGGTTTGGAAAAAATATCACAAGAAAGAAGCGCAACTCTTGATCAAAGTGGTGTTGGCAATACCTGCGTTTCATACAACCCAAACAGAAATTTGTCCATTGAGCAACAAAGGCAAAAGTTGCCTGTATTTCAAGTAAGTTTGTGGCTACAGAGGGACTGCTATGATTAATTTAATGCTGGAAGAACAATGGAAATTTAAGAGCTAGAAAAATTTACAACGTGATCAACACATTTTGTTAAGCATCATTAAATAATTTTATTGGTCTGCTAAAAGTGCACAATTTAGAATCACAAAAAAAAAATGAAAAGCAATCTTCTACTATGAGCCGATTCTCAGAAGCAATCTCATCCTTGGTTATTTATAATAGGGAAAGCAGTATATTATCACTACATCCTCAAAGTTTTGTGCTTTTGCTGATTTGTTCCAATCAGTGGTTTCTGTCTTTACAACTTGAAAAAAATAAATGTATTGATTGTTATTTAAATCAATATTTACTATATAGATGATGAACAGAAATTGATTTTTATGTCAATTTTTACTATATATGTCAAAATGAGTCTTAACTCTTTAATCATGTAATTATCTCATACTTCTGCGCGTAATTTTTCTAGATCTAAATCTAAGCCTAGATCTACATTTACGGTTGTAACTTCTAGATGGCTGCAAAAACCCCTAAAAGAGTTAAATGTAGATTAACTTGGAAGTTCATTCTACTACAATCAACTTCAGTGGTCAAAGTATTTCATAATTTTATTCGTACATCGTCTTTCTCACCTTCTTAGTTATGACTTGACATAGGATGCTGGCAGCGTCCAACCATAGATATAAAATGGTGCACCAGACGTTGACAGTGTCCGGCCATTGTTATAGAGTTAAGTCTATATTGGAAGGTAGTCAGATATTGATATCACAGAAAAGTTTATTTTTTTCTACTTTTGAATACAACAAACAGGAAAGCTCTATATCATGCCTCTGTATAAAGTTATAGCCATTTAAGTTAGCCAGGTTAGGACTTAAATTTTAAAAGCCTATAACTTAAAAATAAGCCATGCGACTTACAACTCATTTGGACAGAATGTGAGACATATAAATGAATGAAGATGTTTAATTTTCTCTTTGTGGACTCAATGAGGGCTCTAAACTATGTATGTTGTATTGCATCATACATTATAGTACAGTACCTGTACGGTACTATGCTACATCATTGTTTTGTTTTGTGCTAGAATGGATACTTGGTTTTAAGTCATATTGTCACACCCATAGAGAAGGAACAATTAGGGAAGGAATTTGAGCTAAATTGTATGCTAAAATTTAAAAAAAAGCAAGACTACGATATGCTGGTCACATCTTGAGAATGAAGCCAAAATGCCTGCTCCACGCGCTTTTTATTAGGACTCTAAGGCAATCATAATCAACTCCTGATAAAAACTTGTCTAAGCTTTTGTTTCATTTGCAAACTCGTAAAAGTTGTTTAGCCTGTCTTGTCATTATGTGATGTCTATTTAGGTCTAATTGAACTTGTTGGTTTTTTTTGCAAACCAGATTTTATGAATAGTTTTTCTTTGTCATGTTTTAAATAAAATGTACACTGCAAGCCATGTTTCCAAACCATGCTATACAAATATCTGTGAGCAAATTTGTTGGTAATAAAAAAAAATATGATCTTTCACAACTATGGAAAACATTTTTTTTGTGCGGAAAATTATCCTATGAATCTGGAAGTCATAAAATAATGTTTGATAAATGTGGAAAAAAGATTTTAGTAAAACTATTCCACTAACTTTGTAAGGTCTTTCTGTTCCATTAAGTATTTTTGTTTACCTGATTGCAATCGCACATGTCTTTCAGTACCGGAATCACATTTTGTATTTGGCTGAGAAATACCAGACAGTTGTGATCATAGGAGAAACAGGCTGTGGAAAAAGTACTCAAATCCCCCAGGTTTGTCTTTTCATTAATAGATCTATTACTTTAAGCAATTATTTTTGGAAGTCACCTAAGCTATGTCTTGGAATACCTATTTGGTGTTTGGTTTCCTTCACCTCATAAGAATTTTTTTGGCTTCTGACCCAATTAAACTCTGAGCCAGAACGTAAATCAGGAAAAGAAAAAAAAAAACTCTCCAAATCAAGGGTATATCCAAATCAAGGGTATATTGATAGCTATGGGGATTGAAAAGGATACACTGAAAAGTTGAACAGCACAATCAACAGAAATCAATCACCCATACACTGAGTGTTTGTCAAATCTTACTCAAGTCCTGCATTATTATCCAAAACTGAAGAGCTTAAGTGAAATACATGTACTTTTGTTGGAATTAGACAACCCACTTCAGCTTGTGATGGTTCTTTTATACTGTAAATAAAACTGTAGCATGGTAGCTTTTTTTAAATATAAAATTAGCAAAGGCGTATAATTTGTTTATTTTTACTTTTATGATATCAAGCAAGAGTAAACTAGATGATCCTCTTACAGAGTGTTAAATCTATGATTGCAATGAAAGCTCATAACGACTTCAGCTAAATATGCCTGGTGTTAAATTTAATAAAAAGGGAACGGAAAGTGAACAAGACTTTTTAACAAGGAAGACTTGTGACAGTTTTCAGTTACCAGGATTAAGCATTTCAGACAGCAAAATTAAAATCATATCTCATTAGGGTAAAAGCTTTTGTGACATCATCAGATTAATTAAAAAATTAACACTCAACTCACATGCTTTTTGTTATGCTCCACAGTATCTTTTGGAGTCAGGTTGGGCAGCACAGGGACATGTAATTGGTGTCACACAGCCTAGAAGAGTTGCTGCTGTCACTGTAAGTTCCCAAATATTCAGTTTATTAAGAACGTATAACTGTCAGTTCCAAAAAGTTAACTTTTTTTTTTTCCTGTTGAAAAACTCAAAATGGTGTAAATAAAAACACTATACAAACAGCAGTTTAGACATACCTGAAAAAAATTCAAAACAATCAGTTTAACAACTGTCATTAGAGAACCCTATTTCAAATGTATATGGATAGAATAACATTCAATAAGAAAATACGTCTGTTTCAAAAGATTCCTATCAGAACGTCGGAACATGCAATCAGACTTAAATGCCCAATCATTTATGCCAGAGTTTAGATGTGATAGTGAGAGCTGATTCGGCATCTCATACTGATAGCACATGGTAAGGATGAAAATCATACCTTTCCTCTGAAAACTCGAGTAGTTTTTGTAAATGTTAGCATTAAAAAATTAATATAAGGTCTTAACTGCATCTACAGGATTTCAGAGCTTTTCTTACTCAATTAATGGATGTTATAGATTTAAATAAAAATAAATATTTGATGTCCTTAACTTTCAATTTAATTCCTCATGTCTAGGTAGCAACCCGTGTTGCTGAAGAACGAGGCTCAATTCTCGGGGATGAGGTCGGATATTTGATAAGATTTGACAACAGTTGTGATGAGGACAAAACTAGGGTGAAGGTTAGTCTTCTCTGTTATACTTATAGCCCCTTTAGTCTATTAAGTCAGTCTTGTAATTTTATAAGCCAGATCATTGAGATATTATGAGCTTGATTGAGTGTTTTTTTCAAAGGATCGGTTCTGTGTAATCTTAGTTCTCAAGTGATTTTGGATGATTTAATTCATTATTCACCATTAATTACTTACTCTAGTTAGATCTATTGAAAGAGCTTTGGGTGTTGTTTGACAGGGCAAAGATGATTTAAATGAATTTCATGCATCTTTGATTTGACATGGTACTGAGTGCCTTCAATTCTGTATAACTTCAGTGTGAAGTTTTCATGCTGAAAAAAACTTTTTCAAAGTTCTGCTGCTCAGTTGTCGATCAGCCATAGAATTTAAGCATTTGTTTTTTTTAGTTTTGATTTTATTTTAACTATTGTAATGGCGTTTGATTATTTACTCTAATTTCTGTATCTCCAGTTTCTGACAGATGGAATGATGATAAGAGAAATCATGAAAGATCCTTTATTGAGAAAATACAGGTAAACATCCTTCAGTTTTCTTATTCTAAAACTTGAAACTATTATATTTATTGGTTTTCTTTACATTAATGGTTTCCATTGTTTTTTGTTGTTTTTTTTTTCAAAGAAAATTTCGATAATTTGTAAAAAGTTTTGGAGCTATTGGGAGGTGAAAAAAGAGGTCACAAAGATGTAAGTTGTAATTCCGTAAAAAAATTCGAAATTGCACTTTATTTGCTCATTTTGTAATATCTTAAAAACAATTTGTGCTTCCTGTATTTATGGATTTAAACTATCAATGTTATGGCATGATGATTTTAAATAAATCTATTAAACATTGTATTTTTCTTGAAAAATATTTATGCAAATTGTCAAGTGACTATAAAAGACAGCAAACTTAACTGTTTATGAAATCTTCTTGTTCACATTACAGCATAATCCTCCTAGATGAGGCCCATGAAAGAGCCCTCAACACAGATATCATTCTCGGATTACTGAGGAAGGTAAAACATGTGTTTTCTAATGACTTTCATAGCATGTAATTGAGATCATCTTTTATTGTTATGAATAAGAAGTTGTGACTTGGTCAGGCTCATTACTCCAATCTTTATTCTCTGAATGTGAAGCTTGACAGGAAATTTTTATTTTTATAAATAGTATAAGGAAATGTCATTTGATCCAGATTTAAAATGAATTATGAAATTTGTGTATTATATGAAATTAAACTATCTTTTTTTAAAGAATGAATAGTGGATGCTGCTGTTGTAGAATCGGTAATGGTTGAAAGGTACGCTTTAACCGTACAATTATAATTTTCTTGTGTGTGTTTTTAGTCATGTACAATGTAGATCTCAAATTATCAGTGTTGCCTGTTGAATTTTTTTTTTTTTAACTTGGATATCATTTGCTCTCTTAAACTTACTCTTCTTAATTAGATTCAGAAAAAACGCAAGGATCTGAAATTGATTGTGGCGTCTGCTACTCTTGATGCTGAGGTAGATATCATGTGAAACAAACTACTTTCTGTTATACTTCTGCCCAAAGTTGATTTTGTAGTGTACTTTCAATGTTGTGAAGTTAAAACTCATAGCAGTATAACTGTGGAGGCATAGATTTCTTAAAATATTCACTGGTTTAAAAATTAAGTGACATTTATTCCAGGCATAAATAATTGATTTTTTAAAAGGTGTTATAGTATAAATGCAATAAGATCTTTTCAAGGAATTAAAAAAACTTCTATTTATGCTTTAAAATTTTGATTGATACATCTATTTTTTATGAAAAATTATGATTGTTTCATTATTTAAGGTCTGCTATAGAGTCATATTTCTTCTAAACTAAGTATTTAATCCCTTGACTTTTTCTAAACTATTTTCATACTTTGATGCTTTGCCACACTAAAAAATTGATTGTTTCAGTATGTGTTAGGATATGCTGTAAAATATTTCAGTGGTATGATTGAGTTAATAATTGTTATAAACTATACAACCTATTATTTTTTTTAGTATACCTACTTATCAAACCACCTCGTCAGAAATGAAAATAAATCAAAAGGGATGAGTATCATAGAAATTATTTAGCTGGTATATGAGTATGTTTATAAGTGCATAAGTTCTGGGTTATCACATCCAAACTTTTTTTGCTGATAATTTCACAAATATCAAATAGGTGAGGCTAATGACAAATAATTTCGTTTTTGAAACTCATAAACCATAGGAAATGAGGGACTTCTTCAATACAAACGACACAGATGACCCAGAGTGAGTACAATGTGTTTTGTATCTGAACTAATGTCTGTAATTTTGTGTGCGCGTGTGTCTGTCCACTCTAAAGCAAAGGGTTATTTTTTTCCTTAACTTGTCTTTTATGTTTCTTGATTAGATCGTATAAAGTTCTAACTAATGGAAACTTTTATGTGCTGTAAAACTGTGTTTTACAAATGGATGGCTCATTTTTTATGCAGAAACAACTCCCCGTTTTTGTTGTAACAAGAAATAAGGAAAAAGGCATCTAGCCTGTTTACTATAAACTTGTATTTGATTGATAAAATTCAGGACTAGCTTTTGAAAATGAAACTAGGGGAATGAAATGTTGTTCTTACCCTTTAGAAAGCGTTCCTATCTCATCCTTATTTCTTTTTGAAAAGATTTACTATTTTAGATTGCTGAAATGAGTGTTACATAAGTTTTACCTAAAGTTAGTTGAAATTCATTTCTTTTCAGTCCAAGGAAGAAAATTAATGAATAAAGAAAATAAATGTTTCTATTTTGTTCTATCTACAGCAAAGACACAGCATCCATTTTAACAATAGAAGGTCGTGAATATCCAGTTGATATTCACTACACTTTAGAGTGAGTAAATTAGGTAATTAGTCATTTGAAAACATATATTAAATAAAAATGAGAAAAATCATGCACAAAAATAAAAGAACTTTAAGACAGACCAGCTGCACATGATTTGTCATTATCAAACAGTTAAACTTAGCCATATTGACTAATATGTAAAGGTGAGTAATAAATAATTCTTTTAAATGTGGATGCTTTGAGTCTATACACCTTTTGGCTTCTTTGAATTTTATTTTTACTATAGATCTGTCTGTTTTCAGCCTTTGATTTTTACCTTGTTTGATTTGACAACTGCAATATATTAAAACATTGAAATGGTTTCGAGGCATACACATTAAACCCTGGTCCATTAGGTAAGAGGGAAATCTGTGTTTATTAAAACTGTCAATTATTTTCTATACCATTTCTTTATAACCATGAAATCTTTTTCTCAAATCACAATAGGCAAATTTTAAGCTTTTGACATTATATCTTTATATATTTAAAGGAAAACCTGACTTGCATGAGGCATTTATTTGTGTTAACACTGGTTAAATAATAGAAATTTTATATACTTTGAGCCAGCCCTGTACCAAATTATATCAAGGCATCAGTTGAAACTGTGATGAAGATCCATTTTAATGAGCGGCCTGGTGATGTGATTGTTTTCATGACAGGCTTGGTGAGGAAAGTTTTACAAAATATTAGTGGTGCCAGTAACATATTTATTTATCTGTGAAAAGTGATTATATTGATAAGCTAAAGTAAATAGTTGCTTATTTGTTAATTGATAGAGGTTTTTGGTTGATAAATGCTGAACACAATTTAGAACTCTATGGCACTGAAAATTATTGTAACATGCCAACTTCGAAAGTAACCCTGTTAAATGTCATAAAAAGCAAAAGAAAATTTTACTATTAATCACTGAAAAGATTTTTTATTCCTGAAATTTACCATAATGATCTCTGCCCTGTAAACTTATCAACACCATCTCACTCTATTAGAAATATAAATTTAGTTATGGCTTTTCCTCAAGCTGACATTTGATATTGTCATTACATCTTTTTTTGTTTGTTACAGCACGAAGTAGATGATGTTGTGTCACAGCTTATGTAAGTTCAAAATGAAATTTCTTCTATTAAATTAAGAAATTAAATTTATCATCTGAGAAAATTTTGCAGATAATTTTTTGTGAAAATTTGAAATGTTTATTTTTTACAGTTATTTTCATTCTTCTGTAGATTTTGCATTCTGAATTTTTGAAGAGGACGTTTATGGTTTTTTTTTTGTAAGGATATTCAGTTTGTATAACCATTTTCATTTCTTTTTTAGAAGACAATAAAATTAAAAAGGTACTTCATGTAAGGTGAAAGTTTATTTTGCGCAGAGCTATATATTATAAATAACCCTTTCCTCTAAATCATAAATTCTCTGTGTCCTTAAACAAACCTCTTTTACTTGCTTTGGTTTTGAATGATAACAAATGGTTTACTTATCAGCAATGAAGCACGTAAACTGAAGAAAGAGGACATGAAGATGAGAGTTTTGCCAATGCATGGAAGTTTACCAGCTTCTGAGCAGGTGCGTCTGATATAACCATAACTGATTGCTGAAGTCATTCTTGAGCTGATGCAGTCATTTCAAATAAAAATTTTAACCTCATTCAAAAGTATTTAAAAAAAGGCACAAAAGATTTCAGGCAAATCTGCAATTTTTACATTAATTTTAGAACAGGTTTGGTTTTTTTGACACAGTATTGACTGGTAGTTCTTATTCAAATTAAAAATATGTGTCCACCTAGATGGAGATGACCCAACCTCAAACTTAAAAAAAACCCAAAAACTTGGAGTTATAATACAACATCTACCTGTGATGGAAGTCATCAATGTGAATTCTATCCAAACGTTCTGACCGAAACAACCCAATGCCTAATGGCAAATGATAAATCTGCTATGCTATGATTTGCAGTGCTTTGGGCGTGTCAGTTGGGAGACTCATCAGGCAAAGACCTGTCATGGGCGTATGAAAAAAAATGTTTGTGTTTTAGTGAAAAAAAATTTTTTTTGTGTAAGTAGCACCTCAAAATCAGGAAGGTCTATGTGTAACCAACATGTTTAAATGCATAATAACTGTTGTTTTTTTTTTTCCAAATTGGAAACCTATCTATAATGAGACATTTTTGCTTTTTGCGCATCACAAGGTCACATGAGAGGTGTGTTTCGGCCTCAACAAGGAGTATTTTGTTCGTTGTAGAGGCCCATTTCATTTCTGTCATTCATTTTAAAGTGCAGATTGCGCCATATATATATATATACACAGTCATGCATTTAACCAAGCATCTAAGACACCATAAGCAATATTCTAGTGCATGTAAATTTCTAACAGACGGAAATGTAAGGTGACCGGGGTAAATCAAGCACAAGTCAAAATGTTCACAAATTGAGTTATTTGCATTCATTTTAGGATTTTAAACAGATCTTTTGGTTAAAACACTGATGAAAGTGACTTTTTAATGAAATGTATTAAAACAGCTTTTAAAAAAAATATTTTCTATTTAATTAAATCTTTGATAGATGAAAGTATTTGAGCGGGTATCACATCACACAAGAAAGATTGTTGTGGCGACAAATATTGCTGAGGCATCTATCACAATCCCTGGCGTCTGTTACAGTAAGTGTAATACTCGAGACGTATTACAAGTTTCAAGGATTGTAGCATTCATAAATTTTACCTCTAAAATTTTTACAATAGATTCATTCTAACCATGCTTTTGAGTTTCAATCTATGTTAAGTGTCAGGCTGTTACTCACTATTAGTCTCTTTGACGCGCAGTGACATAATATCCTATATGTAGACTTCCTACTGGTAAAAGACTTAATTTAAAATTTTGATGAATTTTATACTATATTGTTTTTTAAAAGATTGTTTAAGCGTTTATTTATTCTGACTCTTCAAACAAGTAATATACATGTATCAGTTTTTAGGGGGATTGTCAGTACCTGTGAAAATTGAATTAAAGTCTTGATCAGTTTTTAAAATGCTGGTTTCTAACATAATGATAATGAAGAAGTTATGTTTTGCTACCAGTGTGATTGAGTCGGATATGGCATCTTTCAGATTACAAGTTGTTGATATTTTGAATAACACATTTTATTGAGCTTCCAAATCATGAAAATTGCATTAAATTATCACAATTTTGTGAAAAGATGTTTGAACTCTTTTAATTTAAAGCATATATAAAAAAAGGAAAAAAAATTGACTTGTAAAAGGTGTTTTGTCAAAATTAAAATTTCGGACATTAAATTCACTGGTTGCAAGACAAAGAATTTCAATTGATTAAGCTCAACAATGATATTTTAAGTAGACAAAACCAATTCACAGCCTTGATATTTTTATACTTGTGTTTTGAGGACATAGAACAAAGATTGAAATTTTCTAAATCATGTGCTGAAGGTACTTTTTCTTTTTGTCACTGTTTTATTCAAAACCATAAAGTTATGACCTCTTTCCTACAGTTGTGGATGCTGGTTTTGTAAAACTCAAGGCATACAACTCAAAATCTGGAATAGGTTTGTATGATACTGATCAATGCATACACACTGAGCAACTGATTAATAGGACTCCCCAAAACTACAAGCTTTTTAAGTTCTAATTATTTTCACTTTTTACCTCTGTCAATGAAATGCTGTTTTGAAGAACTTGGCTTTAATGGAGAATCAGTCCTGATATCTGCATAGTATTTAAGAGCTATAGAAACTTTATTTAATGCCAGGGACATTAATTCTTCAAGACAAAAATTTTTTAGGAAATCTGCTGTCACTCAAAAAGTGTACAAGGGTGGTATTTGCACACTTTCTTTCATCCTTAGGTCCTTAATTTAGTCTATTTTTTGTGGATCTAAGTGAATCATTTCAAATTCAACATGCTAAACCATCATTTACTATCATTTTCTACAATTTTTAGAATCCTGTGTTATATTTGATCACTTAAACGTAAAAATGTTAACTTAGTCATGATAATTATTATATTAAAAAAAGTTACATTAATTTTGGACAGTAAAATGGATTTTTTTCACAATTTTTTTTTAGAAATTTCATCACTTGTGAAAAAACCTTCCCTTCACTTTGAAACACAAAATACATTCATTTCGTTTCCTTTTGGTCTTTCAGAATCCTTGGTGGTAGTTCCAATCTCACAGGCGTCAGCAAATCAAAGGGCAGGGCGGGCTGGGAGGGTCAGAGCTGGCAAGGCTTTCAGGCTTTACACAGGTGAACTATATGAAAATATTTAATACAATAATAACTTGTCTATTCAAGCCTTAAATGGACCCTTAGGATATAAATAATAAACATAAAGGCGTTATGGAAATAATGATTAATTGAAAAAAAGAACACAATGTAATATGATTGAAGTAATCATGAAAATAACAAATATTTTTACATTTATTTGAAATATTTAATCAAGAGATATACAGTGCAAATGGTTGAGACCAACTTTAGATCAAAACATTAGCACTAAGAAAAATGGACGGCTAAATACTTCTTTTAAACCTTTTACCTTGACTGACTTTATATCAAATTGTCTAATATCATATTCTTCTCTTTTTGCAATGTGGACTTTTACTTTTTTGTGGTACAGCAAACCTTGGTTATAACAAAATTTATGATTCTGGGCTTTGATTTTGCTTCAACCAAGATTTTGTTATAGTCAAGGCTGTTGACAATGTAATGGGCGTCAGTCTCCTTTACAAGTTTTCATGTGCTTGTCTTTGTACCTTTTGCTTTACCTGTAAGTTTATTTGTGTAAAATTGCTTTATTGCTCGCAAACTGCTTTAAAAAAAACTTTCACTATTGGGGAAACTGAATTTTCATTGTAACTTGTACCTGTTCTCAGCCTTTGACTTCCTGATACAAGATACTTCAAGAACTGCGATGTTTTGTCTTTGTTTTGTCATAGTCAAAAAGTAATTTAATAGATGGCATGATACAAAACACAGAGATAGTGTTTACAAAAGAAAGGTCTATGAATTTGCAATGAGCAATCTAACAACAGGGTTTTTATGCAGTTTAGTGGCTAACTAAAAACGCAACCAGACAAGAATTGAAAATGTGCATGACAATTCAAAAATAAAAAACATGTTGAACCCTCGGATTCTTTGTGTGTGTGTGGTGATTACATGGGCATGATAAACATCACACAGTGCTTTGATGATAAGTTGTATCTGTTTCCACCTGGGCTAACCACAAACCCCACGGTTCCATTCATTGTGATACACAAAACCAGACCACCCCAGAAGATCAATGTAAACACCTGCCTTTCACCCTAACTTTCCAAAGCCTCACACATTGTCCATCTGGTTAAACAAAAACCAATGTTTGGGCGCAATTGTGTCTGAACTTGTTGACTGTGTCTTGAAACCAGGCCCAGTTCCGCGCATTGTTATCCCTTACCCGTCAAGCGGTAAGCTTTGGGAACGAATCCTTTGTATACCTTTGACAGCCTAGGTATCAGTTAGCCTAACATCTGGCAAGTTGTGATTCTAAAATTTACTGGTATTATCATTACAAGGTTGCTAGGAACTCATTATAACGAAGGTCTTTGAAAGACTTTATTCGCTAGTTTACAGGTTCAGATACTATTGCTAAGGAAGTAATAAAACTGTTCTTTGAAAAGTGTTTGTTACGGCCAATGCCATCTTGGTCAAGGTCCAATGTAACACCATATTTTTCATTGAAATATGGGCTGTATCACAACTAGGCAGGAAAATACATTTTCATTTTAAACCAGGTAAGCCGAGAAACATGCTTTGAGCTTTCCAGTCAGATTTGATTGTTTTCTCTTTCCTTTACTAAACTTAAAGATTAAATGTACAAGTATATGTTTCTTTGGTTATTGGATTACTTTTGCAAATTCCCAGCTATTTGTTTAAGGCTGTATGTGATAAGTTGGAAAAAAAAAAACAGGTTTCAAAGAGTCCATTTTGTATTCAATTGTATTTGTAGAGGAAGATTTTGAAAAGCTGCCATCTTCAACAGTACCAGAAATGCAACGTAGTGATCTGGCTCCCGTCATACTCCAACTTAAAGCCCTTGGTATATCTAACGTGCTTCGCTTCCACTTCATGTCAGTAAGTCTTTAGCATGGGGAGTCGTTGCCATTGTATTGTGTATGTGTGAGAATGGGGTGGGATTTTGAAAACTCAAAAGGTTTTTATGATTCATCGCCCATATCACATAAGGGAGTATGTACAAAACTGGTAGTTTTGAGTTATCGATACCACCTGATTACTCACGGCTGGTCTATCTTTATGTCAAATTGACTTGAAGATACTCTTAAAAGTGGCAGAGTTATTCGAAAAAATTGTATTGCTCCATAGTCGTTTTCATTCAAAAAGTTCTCACATAAGGCCCTCTTGTGAAAAATGACAAAATTATGCATACCACCCTATGTGATAAAGGCGATGAATTGTAGCTTTAAAATATTATTTTGATTTTGTCATCCCCAATCAATCAAATGGCTAAATTATAACCTTGTCTCATCATCGTTTATTATGTTGATAGAAATGTGAGGTCTTGTGGTGCTGTCGTTTTTGTAAAATATCTCTCACTCTGTTTTTTTTAAAATTATTTTATCAGCTGCATGTTGACCATTAAAACTTTTATGTTAAGTGCAGCAGTAGCGTTTTGTATAAAAATGCTCTTAATCATAATAAAAATAGGAATACAGTGCAGTCTGTGTAAGTCAAAGTTCTTGGAAACATTTGATTCAGTTTTAGATGTCAGAACTTTGAGGATACTCGACAAAGGAAAAAACTGCCAGCCGGAAACCTAAAATAGATTTCAGTTATCCATATATTTAAGTCATCAGAGGTCAAGTTAAATAGACCACTGTCCATTCGATAGTTACATGCTACAAATAAGTATTGTTCTCAATGCATTGACTTCCTTTTCTACTCATATTTACGTTTTTTTATCCTCATTATTTCATAGTCACCACCTGCCCAAAACATGGTCCGAGGTTTGGAGCTTCTTTATGCTTTAGGAGGTATTTATGATCATGGCTGGGGTATCTTTTTCTGATGTTAATTATATTGAGGCTAGACTTAAAAACTCATAAAATTTTGAGAGGAAGGAAAGACCGGATTGAACAAGTATCTACTTTATATTTTTTATTTTGATACAATAAAGAATAATAAGATTGAACTCATTACAAATCTCAAGTTTTTGTGGTTGACCACAAATGAAAGCAACATAAACTACTCCTGCCACATTGTTCAGTTTTAAGTGATATGCTAGTCAATGTATTTTCAGCTGAGCTCCTAGTTTTAGTCAATATTGTTCTGGAAATAGCTTTTTAGCATTGCCTTTTTAGGTCTCTAAGGGAATTTCACGCCTTAAATTTTAAAAAAAATTGGGTCAACTTAGATGTCATCTTAATCAGTTCAATTTTCTAATGACACGTTAATTGTGCTGCATATGCTTTCTTTAAGCTTTTCTCTCCAATTTTCATATTAAAACTAAATCTATTTCACCTTTCTCATTTGCATTATTATGTTATAGCTCTCTCAATCTTTTTCTCTCGTTTTTTTCTCTCTCTCCCTATTTTGCTATTTCCCTCACTAAATTTTTTATCTCTCTGCATCGCTCTTCCTCTCTGGTTAAAAAAAAAATTTTTTTTAAACATGCTGCCTCTTTTCTTTTTGAATGTTTCTTTCCCTCTCCCCATTCCCTTTTCCCTTTGTGAATTTCATAGGTACTGGCATCTGTCTTTTCTAACTTTGTTTTATCACACTCCCCTTGATCTCTCACCATTTTTTTCTTTTGCCCTTTCCTGTATTTAATCTCTTTATCCCTTTCTGATCTAGATCGATAACCCTGTATGAAATTTCAAAATTTATTTGTCTTCTTTTCTCTCTCCTCCTTGTTCACTTCTCTTTTATATTTGTTGATATCTCTCTTTTCCTCATCTTTGTCATCCCATTTCTTAATTGACCACTTTCCTCTTCAACTCTTTCTCTCTGACCCTCTTTCTTGACATTCTCTTACTACCTTTATTTCCTTACATTATCCCCTATCTTCTGATATTGTTTCTGCATTGGTGTTCTTTTATCTCTGTTTCTCTTTCATATATGTTCACTTAATCTCAATTATTCTTTTCAGCCAATCTAACAAGTACATTATCCTCTTCATTACTCAATCTATTGTCTTTAAATAATTTTTCTATCCCCATGTGTTCTCTTTAGCCTTGGATGACGCAGGTAATCTCACCTCACCTCTGGGCTTACAAATGGCTGAGTGTCCCTTGTCTCCCTCCTTTGCCAAGATGCTCCTATCTTCTGGTAAGTGGTGGTAGAGAATGACGTTGAAGAGAGTAGAAAAAATAGAGAGAGGGAGACAGACAGGCAGAGAGAGAGAAAGAGAGAGTCGGAGATATATATAGAAAGACAGACAGACAGACAGAGAGAAAATAATGTTTATTAAAATCATATTTTCTCAAGACTTTTTACATTTAGTGTTTAATTTTCTCTCAAAGGTCAGTTCGGCTGCTCAGAGGAAGCAATCACAGTGTGTGCCATGACTCAAATACAGAACGTTTTTGTCACCCCATCAGGCAAAAAGAAAGAAACGGTTTGTATGAGAAATGTATTTTTTAATATCTAATTTGCGTTCAGATATTCAAGCCCAAGTGGGCAAAAGTTTCTGATAAATTTAAATAAGCCATACTTGAAAATTTCCACCATTGGATTGGAGAAGCACCATTGCCAATTCTGTGATATCCAATAGCAGAGTAGCTGCCAGGCTTTTTTTTAATATCTCTCCATATTTTATTTGTGCACTGAGTTGGTTATGAGAGAAGCAGACAATGATGCGATGTGTTTGAACAAAGTTAATAAAAGATCTGATGGATTATAGATATGCAGGTCTCTCCAATGATGTAGAAAATGTGAAAAGAATCCTTCCATCATATAGATCTGGCTAGCATCATGTAGATCTGGCTGGAGAAAAAGCAGGACCCTGGCACTTAACCTCTGTGCTAAAAACAAAGACCCAGATTCTCACTGTCTCAAATATGCCCATTAATAACTCTCAGCTTGCCATGGTTATTAGCTGAAACTATTACAGTGGAAGCTTGTTGAAAAATTCAAATGTTTTGACCAGTAAATAAAACAAGATGCTGGTGGTTCCCCAAAAGACATATAAATGTATACCACTGTAGCAAAAAAATATTATAATCCAGCTGAACTACATCTGGAAAAACAGAGTTGAGAATAAAGCTGCTAAAATGTTAGATCTGGTCAATGCCTCTATAGAATATGTAGCGTAGACTAAAAAAAAAAGCAGAAAAAATGTAGCAATTCACGAAGTTATAGTGCAGACTTCAAAGATATAAATAGACAGGCTGAAAGTCACAGAATTTCATTTTGGCACAGCTAGGAAGTTTTAGTTAATTCTTTTGCTTCTTCAGCAAAAGAAAATTAAAATCCATGGTTATTGTGAAGGGGTAAGGTCGGAAGCCGTATGACTGAAGTATATCAAGGCAAAATAATAGAAAAGAAGAAAATTAGAGCGTCCACCAGCTTTCCTACTTGTAGACATCCAAGCTGTGGGAAGACTGAAAGTCTTTGAGGTAGCTGGTGGACGTTTTCTATGTTTCTGTCTTTCTTCTTCCCCTGGCTAATCTCTCTGTCTCTGTGTGTCTCTCTCTATCTTTCCCTTTCTCTCTCTCTTCCTCTTTAATAAGCATGGAGACTGATAGAATGGCAATACTAATGGAGTGAAATTACAATAAGATCACTATCTTGCATCTATTACCATACTGCAATTTCCATAAACATCTTTATTGACCTTTGTTTGGTGCACTTCCTCTTTTAAGTCTAAGGGGTTTAATGTTTATTGTCATATTTAGTTTTAACATTGCAATTATCATTGGATTCTAATTCATTGTTCTTCTTATTGTTATTTTTATCTTTAGCATTGCAATATTTGCTGATAATTAGATTTTGTGATCATTGTAATTGCTGTTTTGAGTTCAGTAAGTAATTATTTTTCTATCATTGCTGTCCTCAATAATATAGTCATCATTGTCATCATCGTTGTCATCATCATTTCAATTCTAAATTTTTATTAATATTTTCATCATCTTTATCATCATCGATGTCATCCTAATCATCATCATCATCATCATCATCATCATTATCACCATCATCATCATTATCACCATCATCATCACCATCATTATCTCTATCAGGGTTATCTGGTTTAACAACGATGTTTCTAATTATAAGAATTCATTATGCTGCAAAATGTATATAACTGTGCTTAGCTTACAATTGCTTTTCAATTGATACAGTCACAGTGTCTTTAATTGTTTCCAGATGTTTCATTATTTAAAAATAACCTGTTTATATTTAATGGCAAAATATAAAAAGGCACCTTGTCTAATTTGCTATCATTGTAAAATAAAAGTCAATTCACTTCAATTCTTTATAAGTTGTGATTTTGCATCACTTACAGCAAAGAGACAAAAAGTGAAATATGAATAATGACTAAAAATGTATTGGCATTTATATGTACTCTTTCAATGTAAAAAGAAAGCCAGTTAAAGTTATAGTAAATAGAGAATCTTTAAGTTTGTTCACCTCTGTTAGCAATCATTTTTTTGGCTACTTCATCAGGCCAAGGAGATCAACAAGTTTTCTGTATTAGAGGGTGACCACCTTACGCTAGTTAATGTGTTTAAGGCGTTTTTGAAGGTAAGAATACTTTGCCTTTTTAGCCACAGTATGTTCTAAATAATCACGCTGCAAAATTTTGGAAAAGTTACTCCTGTCCAGCAAGTTCAGTTCGTAAACTGTGCATAAAGTAGAATACTTGGCCACTGAATCTGAAAAAAAATCAACTCAGGAGATAAAATATCTGACCATGGTCTCATCTAATTGATCAAGCACCCACACTTGCCAAGGATTATACAAGACAAAGCCTCGTTGTCCTGGGGCCTACCAATTTGGCGACCCTAGTCTTTATGCCAAGACATTTATGCTGATTGATAGTTTTTATGGGTGTAGAGATAAGACGGTTTGATACGCTACTATTATGCCTCACATGGTTCTAGCAACTTTCAGGTGCCTAAGATGGTTTATTCTTGCATCATGGTTTGCTCTTAGAATATAGTTGCTGCAATCTTGATACACTCCTTGATTGAATTAATAAAAGAAAAACCCTTCACACAACTCAGATTAATCATTTTTGTAAAATGTACCTGTAGAGGATATTTTAGCTTTTGCAAAAGCTTGGCAATTTTAAGAATTAAAATCATTAATTAAACTAATAACTACAGATTTATGAACTAATAAATGCCTCTATAGGAAAATTTCAGAGCTTCAGCTTGTTTGAAACAAATCTTTCTTTGCTTTATAAAGTTTTTGTAGGTTTCTGCTTAGAGACCCTATAACACAATTGGTGTTTTTTTTCCTTGATATAAATATCTGTAAACAGATAAACCTGCACCTGAGATTAAGCATAAAAATATAACTGGGCACTATCAATTTTTTATATAACAACAACACAATGAAGAATATAATAATGTCGCATTTTTTCAAATAAAATCATGTCTAAATTTTGAATGTTTTTAAAATCTGAGTCTGACCCTGAGGAAAAAAAAAGTCTAGGAATTGAAAACTTTTGTAAAAAACCTTTTCTTTTATAATCCCGAATTTTCTATATTAGTAGTAAAACTAGTTCTTTATTTTTTTAGCTAGCAGCGATTACTTCAAAGATTTATTAATGGAATAAAGTTGCTTTTTTAAAATTCAGAATTAAAGGAAAATTGGCCAAGCGTCAAACATAGTTTTTCTTGCATTGCATTGCTTTTGGAATTCATGTAAACCTGACGTGAATGAATTTCTATTTTCAGAATGGCCAGAACTCTAAATGGTGCCATCAACATCTGCTCAACTATAAGGGTCTGAACCGAGCTGTGGAAATCAGCAATCAGTTGGGTCGCCTATTGGACAAGTTCAAAGTCAAGATTGTGTCTTGTGGAGGTTAGTGAATCTTTCTATTCGGTGAGTGAATCACCACACCCATATCAGTCGGATATCACAATTTCACAATTTAAGGTTTTCAAATTTAAAAAAAATGCATTTGTAGCTTTTTAATGTTACAAATTAGGCGAAATTATTATTCTTGACTGAAAAAAGACAAAAGTTTTTAAAAACTAACATTTTTCAATGTTTTCAAATAGTGAAACAAAGGGAAAAAATAATTATAAAGAGTGTGTTTTGTATTTACTTTTGTAACATCCTGCTTATGGGGACTAGCTTTAAGCATATGTTTTTTATTTGTGTGAGTTCCTCTTTTTTCTTTTTATGATCCAGTTTCTTACGAGGTATGGATGTATATTTCTTCATGCTAGGCATCCTTATTACTAGATTTTATGTGTCAACTCAATCTTGAATTTAGAGGACTAAAAAGCAACCAGTTGACTTATCAGTTGTTTTTTTTTTTGCATCTCAATGTATGGCCATACAGTGGCTGAGTTTAGGTTCTAGGTATAAAGTGTTTGAAAGTTTATTAAAAGCTTTTTAATTGGCTGCGAAAGGATTGCTTTGATATCTTGGTTGAGACTCAAGTTATTATTGGGATCAGTGAAAACCAAATCTAAGAAAATTAGAGAAAGAACATTTTATAAAATTGTATACTGCAAGGGATTCAAAGAGATCACCTAGCAATCCCTTTTCTTAAATATCTTGTATCCAGCTATCATTTCAATGGTTCCTCAATTGGATGTGATGAAAAATATTTTTAACTTTCAAATCTGTTCCGAAACAAGGCATTGTTCTGAAGCAAAAAAGAAAAAAAGAAAGGGGAAAAAAGCTTCACTCTCAAAACACATTTGTTTTTTTTTTCAATTGCATTGAGGACACGGGCTGTTGACATTTAATCCTGCCAGTAAGAATTCTGACGTGGAAAAATCAAGTGGTGTATATCTCATATGGTTCACACTGCAGATACTGCACTTGGTTTGTTGCAGGCAGAATTGAGAGAAACTGGAATATTGCCAATTCTGTATATTTTTTAAAAAATGTGAATGAATTTCTGGTATCAGACTAGGAACAGGTTAAAAAACAAACGAACTGAAAATGGAGAGTGGAGGGGCAAAAAGTATTTTATTTTCAACCTTCATGCCATTTCAGCTCTTAATCTTTATGATGCATCTAGGGGTCTAAAGTTAACTGTACTCTTAATTGTTTCTTTTTTCTTTGAAGTTGAATTACAAACAGTCAGCCATCCAGCTGCTCACTGAGTTTTTTAACCAAAATTTTAAAAATAAATAATTTTACAGAGACAGAAATTACTTTTTTTAATGTATTTTTTTTGTTTGTCTGCTAGACTTAGTTTCATGATTTGCAAAATCTGTTTTATTTTTGCTCTATTTTTGTGGTTCTTTGGGTTATTGAAATGTTCTACCATACTGACCTTATTATAAAAAACCTACTCAAAGTTTATAGGGACTCTTTGGTGTGAATGCTTTGTTTTCTCTCATGCTCTTTATCTCTTTCACCTTCCAACATCACTGACTATTTAGATTAAAGTCCAACAAGTTAATCATGTATTGTAAAATTATTTAGACCTTTGTAGATCAGTCCAAATAGTTTTTCAAACCTTACCTGTTGATGGATTATCTTCAAACTTAGTCATCTCCCAACACAGTCATCTACCAACACAAAACTTGACACATAGCCAACTTTTGTTTGATTTGATTTTTTATTTTTTTACAAAAGCATTGAAAATACAACATTGACATGGCAATTTTGATACTGAAACAACAATTATGCAGAGGTTAATAGTATCTTGACTTGGTTCACAAACATTGTCATTTTAAGATCTTTATTTCTCAAAACTCCTTTATAAGACTCCAAAAATCTAGAAAACATTGACCACCTCAATTATTATAACCATAAGTGAGAAAAACGTAAAGCTAGTTTTTAAGCTTAAATTAGGCACAAGTTTACTGCAAAACAAAATTTGTTTATGAAAATACAAAACAGGAGCAGCAAGCTCTTTATGCCACTTTTAGCATCTACAACAAAACGCTCTGCAGTACTAATAGCAGGAGCATAACAAACAGGCTCAGAAGTAACAGCAGCAGAACAAATAATTAGAAGAGGGGTTGTTAGTTTTACTTGTTTTTGTTCTTACTGATAAAAAAAAAGATGATGAGGGGATGGAAATAACTTTAAATTATTGTGCTTTAAAAATCATTTCGTTACCAAGCAGATGTGGGAAAGAAAACATGAGGATAACACAATGTTTTTCAGGAATGTTTAAATCTGCACAGGGAAAGCTCATGCACAGAATAAGTTATTTACACTAGCAAGTAGAGTGGAAACTGAGAATCAGAGATCCAATTATGTCCCCACTTTTATGGCATAGAAAATAAGATAGGCAAACTAATTTTTAAAAGTTGGAATCTAACTGGCTGCAAATCGAATAGCTGCCAGATTGGTATTCAATAGACGTCAGACCATTTTTGTATTCATGTGGTTCATCAATCAAATAGCAAATGGATCAGATATAGTTTAAGAGTCAAGCTTTTGTTTTGAGTTACAAGTTACTTTTGGTACGTGAACGATTTGGCGGTCTTTTTTATTTTTTTTTTTTGCAAAGCCTATCGATTTTGCGTTATGGTTTTTGCTAATTTCAAACGAAGTTTATCTTTATGCTGTTATCTAATATCTTCATATAGTATATTCCTTTCAACTAAGAGTTGATATATTTCTTACATTGATACCAAAATTAACAACATCATATCTATCTTCTCTGGTGCATAGCCTCATTTCCCTATTTTTATCAAATTATTGTCGTCTCGTCATGATCGGGGCTACCCTTTTTCTTCAGACCAAAAATATTGATATACTTTTTTATCTGTACCGTGAGCTTGAGGGGAAATGACAATAATAACTTAGATCTTGGTTCATGGTCCCTACTTATCTAATGTTCATAAAGATAACTTACACGCCATGAAAAATGCATTTGTATGATAAATGTACCTGCGAATAAAAAGCTTGTAGAACTTATGCGCTGGTGATTACGAACAAAAATAATGTGTGAATCTTACAATCTTGTTTACATAAAGAACCTTTAAACACACATATTTTATGGTGACTTTTTTGTTTTTTCTGCTCAATCAAAAATGAAGAAATAAAATGACAATGATACGACTTTGAATGTTTGTTAGTTTGGCACTTTAGCTTATTGCTCACTTTACTTTCCCATTAATTACGTAGTAGTGTCTTTATATGGGAATGTTTATTGTGTAAGAAATTTGCCTCACCCTGCAAGATGTATCTAAAAATGAAACTTGAGAAAGCTTTAGAAAGCCAATTGCGACCCGTGTAAGTGTTTTCGGGAAGCTTTATTGACGGGTATCTACAGGTACATAAACAAATCAAAGAATTATGTGCTTAAAGCTAATGAAACAGTTTTATCGATTTGATTTTGCAGGCGTTGGTGACAACATTGATACTGTATCGACAATACTCAAAGCCGCAGTTGTGTACTTTGCCAATATTGTTAATAGAAACATTAAACGATCGTTGTAATGCGCATTGAGCATAACAGACTGTGTTGTAATAATGCGCACAAAAAATGTCATTTATTATTACTTTTTATTAAGATGCTCTTTTACTGTTTTAGAGCTAATTACTAGACCAGAAGCTGTAAGCTTTCCCAAACATACAAAACATTAATTGTGTTTTTACTTGAACAAAGCAATGGCGTGAGCAAATCTGGGCGCATAACTTTTCTACCGTAGGAGATGTATCCTGGGAGTATCCTATCAGTCGCGAAGCTTGCAGATCGCATCAACGGGCTGGTCAGCCCACTTTATCGTATGGAGTAGGGCGTCGCTCGGGACTAACATTTTTAAAACCGCATCAAAGGTACAATATATCATTGTATGCCAAGGTCTTTTGATTCTTCCACACAGCTGACAGGTTCTGTTATCGCTTGTCCACCTATTGGTGTTTTCTCTAGCGTACCTTCCTCGGTAGTCTTGTGGTGGGCATCGTTCGTCTTCTTTTCTGAATTGAGACCTATTTCATAACTCATAATACCATTATTCCCTTCTTCTATAGCATAGTCCGTATTGTCTTCAGTATTCAGGCATATTCCTGAATATACAAAACCATTAAAATCTTCATCTTTAGTATCGTCCGTGTTGTCTCCAGTATTCAGACATATTTCTGAACACACAGTACCATTAACCCCTCCTTCATTAATTTCGTCCTCGTTGTCTCCAGTATTTAGACAAATTTCTGAACACAAAAAAACATTGTCTTCTTTGCCTTTAGTCTTGCCTGTGTTGCCTCCAGTACTCACACATATTTCTGAATATACTAAACCATTACACTCTTCATCTTTAGTATCGTCCGTATTGTCTCTAGTATTCACACATATTTCTGAACACACAGTACCATTAACTTCTCCTTCTATAGTATCGTCTGTGTTGTCTCCAGTATTTAGAAACACTTCTAAGCTCTCCAAACCGTTACCACCTTCGCCTTCAGCGTGTATGTTTTTGTCTTCGACTTCGCACGCTTTGATTTCGTTCCCAGTTTCCAGTTCTTGTAACTCTTGACATGATTGAGTTTCTGAAGTTAGAGGATGATCTAAACCTTCGATTGTAAAACTGGGAAGGGGCGTCAGAGGGGTGTCAGGGCTAGATGCAGGTATAAATCGTAGCGAATCTGTTTCTTCGATCATTGTTGGTATCACGCGAACAGCGCTTAGCATGGGACACATTTCTGTGGATTCTGTCGGCGTTTGAGAGGAAGAAACGCTTGTTCCTGTGGAGCTAGACCTGGTTGAAGGCTGCAGGGGAAAGCTTATCTCACTCGTTGTATTTCTGGTAAGACTCTTTCTAGTAAAATATGAGCGGACTGCTCTTATGCCTCGTCCGCAACTAGCTTTGTTCTCCACGACTCCGCCATATGTAAACTTGCGATTATTGTTGTCTTTGCTTAAGATTAGGATGTTCAGACTGGTTGTATTGGTTTGGCTCCTATTGCTTCGGCTGCTTGAACCGTTTGAAACCCATGAAGGATTGGACTTCATACCATTCATATGATTATGACGATGATGAATATGATGTTTGCGATGACGATGGTGATAATGGTAGTTTCGGAGGTGATATTTGCTGTCGGGATCACGACACCTCCAGCAGCAGAGCCAGTAAAGAGCCCGCCGCCGCCAGCCCCACACCATACGCTTGAAGGCGGTTTTAAAGCGTGTGTTGATAGCCGTGTACAAAAGGAAGTTGATGGACATGTTGAGCCACATCAAAAAGTTTGAGATGTACTGGAACATTTGGACGACCTCAGTCGTATGGGTCACACCCAGGAGAGGTAACAAGATGTTTGTGTCGGCGAAAGCCGAGGGCATCACTAGTATAATGAAAAGCCCCACGATAGCTATGAGTGTGACCGTGAAGCGGGTCTGCTCGCTGGACCACACAGTGTCCGCTCCTTCTGCAATACCAAGAGCCGGATGTCGGCGCCGCCGTGCGTTGACGCTGTATATCAGAAATCCGTTTAATGTGATCAACAGAACCAGAGGTAAGAATGTGTTGAGGGCGCTGTACAGCCACGTCAAAACCTGGAGGAAATGACAAAAGAAACAAAGCGATGCCTTTTATGAAAAAAGGGAAGCTAGCAGAGAACGGAAAGCAAGCTTTCAGGTTAAAGGTTTAACATGTTGAATTCTTGTAAAATAAGGAGAAAATAATAGGCCTAGAGATGCTAAGTAAGAGATAGAATAACGGAACTACATATTTAGGTACATTAAATTTCAAACCTTACAACTAATGACACAACTGCTTTATTAAAGTGTTTTAAAAAAAATAAAAACCCTTTCAAGTTTTTCAATATTTTGTAAACATCTAATTTGTCAAAGAAGTACTCTTAAAGGGTCAAGTTACCTTAGTAAATGCACGCATGTTTTAGAGAAAAGTTAACGTTAATATTTTAAAACTTTAAGGGGGAATAAATTTCAGCCTTTCTGCAAAGGTGAAATACAAACATGTTGGCGCCTGTTTTAGCGAGGTTTAAATATGCCGTTTACGTTAGAAGGGCAAGTTTTTGAACTCTTGACAAATAGACACAAATTTACTCACTTTTGATCCACTCCACTTCTGCAAATACGGACAGATGTGATATCTGGGCGGGCAGTGCGTAGGAGTGGGTTCATTGGCGAGGGTCACCTGGAACCAGAAAAATCGGGGACCGTTCAAGACGGCACTGACGAGAAAAACTCCCAAGACCTGCAATAAAATAGAGAATAAATGGTTTTAGCTAAGAATTTTGTTGTTCAGGTTTAATAATTCCAATGATGCAATCCAACTCTTATTTAATAGGATTGTAAAACATAGCATTCGCACCTTGTGCTTATGAAATGCATTTGATTTATTGAAATTGTACTTATCCTTGAAGCGCAACTGCGATGGAATGAAATATTGATGATTACCGTCGTTCTCGTCTTTTTCACCTTGTGGATTTTGTATGTAGTACAATAAGCAAAAAAATGATGGCATCAATGCAGTATTACTAAATCTGTATAACTATTTCCTCCATGTGTTTAAGCGCCGGAACCCAATCAATTTTCTCTTTTTTTTACATCTAAAAATTAAAGGCTGATCGACCCTGTACGCTTAGCTTCAGGGTAATCAGTTTCATAAATATGCTATTTTTAGAGCATTTGCTTGTAACACAACAACGATTAAATAAAATATTATCGTGGTTTCATTTTTCTTTTATCGCGATCTAATTCACATAAAGGCAGCAAATTGTTTGTGCTATTTATCTTACTCTGCCTACATGCCTACCTGCGCTCTAGCTCGTGAAGCCGTGCACCGAATATTGGCCTTGATTGAGCGGATGACAACAGATCTCTCCAGAGTGACGAGCACCATTATCCACACGCCCATCATGGCCGCTACGTTAGACAGCGGATAATACACGTAAATGCGGAACAACATCCAGCGTCGGTCAAACGGGTCATTGTAGAGATCGATGAGGATAAGCGCCAGTCCTGACATGTCCGCTATGGCGAGCCAGGATAAGTGCACGTACGGTGACAGATCCATGCCTTTCTGCTGCAAGGTTAGCAAAGTCAGTATGTTCGTCACAATACCGAATACAAGGACTGGCGGACCGATCATGTTTTGCATCTCGACAACCATATTTAATACCTTTCCTCGGCGCATCGACCTCGAGCAGTTTTCTTCCAGCGTTGAGTTTAACGTTGCGTTGGTAGTGAAGATGTCAGAGATGTTTTGGACAAAGACGGTGCCTGATAAATTCAGGCCTGGTAGGGGCATATTGGCCGATGTGTCGGAGCTGTTGTCCCCAACATTGCTGTTTATACCATTATAAAAAAGATCTATTTCTCTACTTAGCAAATATGGAGCCGGTGAGCTTTGAAGCAAAAAACTCTCTGCCATGTTTAGCTTGTTGCGAGCTCCTTTATGAATCGCTCAGATTCAAGATATTCGAGCGCCGACCAATCTCCTTCATCTCATATTCAAATTTTGTCCACTGTGAAGAACAGCAAGCTTCTATTCTGTGTGGGAATTTTTTTCGGGCAAAGAGAGAGACAAACAGAGATCTCACTGCAACATTGTTTGTCAGTGGCCTGCTAATTTGGGAAATTAAATTGATTCAGCCAGTCGGCGGTGTCCAAGGCAACCATGAAGCTCAAACCGTTTTGCAATGAAACAGTTACAGTCTTTGTGTCTGTGATTATCGTTGGCTTGTTAAACGTTGCAAAGAGATTGGCATGTTATTTTCGAATGCACTATGAACTTCAGCTGCAGACGACTTTGATCACGTTGTTTTGTAGCAAGGGCTGCTCATGTGTCAATCTCAAACGTCACAAATCTGTGGGTAGATAAAAAATGTAAGGCCGAATTAAGAAATGTATGTCCTCTCTCAAATAATATTTGACTTTTTCAAAGAACGTTTCAAAAACGACACATAATGCATTTAACCATGCATTTCCGAGGCAGGGAATCATCGGCCTTTAGGCCTAATGCATCCTAAAATTCCTTAGCTTAAAAAAGAATTACCCCTAGTTCGTCCCAAATAAGACTCCCGCCCTCACTTTCACTTCAGCCTTTTTGGACGTTGACTTTTCCCAGCCCTAAATTTTCCAAAGCTCATGGCATAACTCATCTTTTTCTTCTCATGACTCTTCATTCACATGCCTCGCTCTGATCTTTAAAGACGCAGAATCAATCATGCTCAGTCTGGCATATCACAGATGAGTGAAAAGGAAAATGGCCGAAATTCCATTTTTAAATGATCCAGCTTTGCGAACAAACCCATTTCGATCTAACCGGCGTCTCCTTTGCCCATCAAATTTAACCGCTCTTAATTTTTGAAGTCTGTTTTGGTTGCCAGCTGCAGTACGAGGAATTGGTAAATCTCTCGTTGACATTGTTAGTATAGGAAAAACACGTCGTGTAAAGATTCCTATTGTTTCTACTAAGTAAATGGGCCTCATCTTGTGAAATATTGAGATTTAAAATCATACAAAAATTTTTACCGGTAGTTCATCATTTATCAACTATTGCCCGTCTAGAAGAATTCTCTTCCAAATTAATACTTTTTAGGGCGAGACATGAAGCACGAAAAGAGTGATGCAACTTTAATTGTCCTGATAATAGTATTATAAGCAATTTATGCACAGACTTCTGCGTTCCAGCGAGCCATCATCTGTGGCCTATGCTTCTTGGTTGGAATTGGTGGCGATAAAATATGCAGTGATTATCGACTTACTTTTCCAGCCCTGACCTTAGCTTACCACTTTGATTAGTACAATTACCATAATGATATGCACTGAGACCGCGCGCGTGGCGTTTGTTTGTTGGGCATAAGATTCTTTGACTTGGTTAGAGAGATGAAGACGGATTACTGCTTAGGACTAGGAATTAACGGAAGGGAAGAACTCAGTGAAGCAAAAGAGAACAAAAAGAGATCTACGGTAAAAGAAAGAAAATATGGGAATGTAGAATCTTATTATAGCTGAGCTCTAAGCTGTCAACATCTTTACCTTGGGCATAAGACTGCCATGAGCTGCAAAAAAAATCATCTTAGCCTCATAAGATTTACATAGGGATGTTTTATATTAAACTAAGGGCTAGAAAACTGGGTCAACGCCTCTGAATTCAATGGCTAGCCATTGTCAACGCTAGGCAGTTGCGCGGTGTTTAAAAGTTTTTTTTTTCTGTGTTGCACATCTAGAGAATGCGTTGGCAAAAAATAACCTTTAAACACTTTCTTATCGCACCTTTTCTTGGCAATTCCTAGAACATAGAAGTGAGTATCCGTTTACCAAAACTGCAAAATTGTGGATCATAGAAAAAAAAGCGTAGGGAAAATGTAGGTCAACTTTTACACATAAAATGAAATGAAGCTATGCATAGATCTAGATAATATTTATATCTAATCTATACGCGGATGAAAACTACATACGTATATCTCGGTCTCGGTAGTTCTAAGCTGTAAATAGCACATCAACTGTTTAACAGTTTGTAACACAACCACATTAAGGTCTTTTTTTTCTTTTGTGCGTTTTGGCATAGCTATGTATCGGTTTTATCATACTTTATTTTCATCGTTCGTGGAAGGGGCAACTTGGCATATAAATTAAAATAGGTTGGTAAGGAGGCATATAGATCGACAAAAAGACAAAATAGAAGATGAGAGGTAAAAAGGGAGGGTGAGGTGTTGGAGTTTTGGTGTGTTTTATTTTGTAATACATGTTTATGTTTACATGTATATCACATCATGTATTACTTTGGTTTACGCACAATTAAAAGCTTTTAATTAGAATGTGTACTTATCCAAGATTCTGCAATACAATTCTGAGGCCCGCGGGTACAGGGCCAGCATCAAGAAAGTCAATGGAACTTTTATAAGCGCACTTCTTGTACAGTGCTTGATCAGAATGACAATTGAGAAAAAGGGAAAAGAGATGCCCAGTGGAAAAATGAAAGAAAAATGAGGACACACGCCTCAGACCTCGGTTGGGAAGGAAAGATCTCAAAGGTGATATGCAAATAGAAGGCGATACCTTAGCAGCTTGTCCGATGCTACAAAGGAAATGTCAAGCCCTCTATAAAAAAAATGTAAGACGCAGTTTCATAGAGCGTTTTTTTTCTTCTTTTACATGTGCCTCTTCTGATTGGAAAACTCATACTAGAGTGCTTTTGCCACACTATATTATTAAAAAATTTATCCGAAGGCACGTCCAAATGTGAGATGAAATTTGTTACCTTAATTATTGATTACATTTTTATAATCAAAGTTGCCAATACCTTACTGTATAGTTATTGTCATTAGTTTATTTTGTCTATCGACGGGCTTAATAGTGCTGATAATACAATGTAGCAATCTGCAATGTCTATTTTAGTTCAAAGATTTACACTTACTTCGAGGCAGTTTTTCCCAGTGTTTTCAAATGAACAGTAGTTTGGACATCCAATGGTTATTTTGCATTGACGTCTGGACTCTCAAAATTCTAAACCAGTATTAAAAAAGTACTCAAGGTGTCAAAATAACACCAACTAAGAATAGAAGACAAAGGGAAAATATTTACCTGCGGTAGGAAGATTTGAACGCGTTATCTACGTAGCCCTTGGCTACTGTCATATCAATCTAGGCTTTAAAATTTCAAAACGACACAAAAATCCCCCCACCCCCTCTTTCTCTCTCTCTCCCTCAGTTTTCGTCAATGTCATAAACATAATCTTATTGAGGTTTTCATTCCTGAACTTAGACTATTTTTATGTGTTACATTGTGTATAGTATTTTATTTTGAAATTTAATCTCTTTGTTAAACACAACAATTATGCCTCCTTCACCCCCAAGAAAAAATATGACAAAAAAAGAAAACCAACAAATAACGAAAACAATACTAAAACCAACAACGTTTGAGGGATCTTATAGATAAAGGAGAACATCAAATAATACACTAATTGTCAACTTTTTGTCAATTTGCAGATCGCGCATATTATTATTATAGCATAGTTTGTTTGCACAGAAAAAATAACAACAATTGTAATAACACAAATGATGATGATAATGATGATAATAATAATAATAATAGTAATAGTAGTAGTAGTAGTAGTAGTAGTAGTAGTAGTAGCAGCAGCAGCATCAGTAGTAGTAGTAAAAATATTCGACAGCGTATTTTTCCACAGAGCTCTTAGTGCTTCACAAACACACCATTTTAACCTATACAAGAATGTCCAAAAAGAACCTAGGACACACATGAAGCTACGTGTATAGGGTTCAAATATACAGTTCGAGAAAAAAACAGTAATAATTAATAATCTAGACATAACAGCAATGACTGTGAGGGTGACTAACAGCACAGTACATTTATAATAGTGCGATTTACTGGAAAAAAGCAGCGTGTACGGTATTTAAAATTATGCATACAAAATGTAGAACTTACTCGTGATAAATTTTAAACAGATATGTTTTAAGCTTCTCCTTGGAGGTTTGTTTGGATTCAGTAATTGTTACATTTTGAGAAAGACTGTCCCAGGTTTTAGGACCTACAAAATAAAAAAAGCGTTTGCCATATCGCATTAGGCGGGATTTTTTTCTCTTTAACTGGTTTAAGAATATTCCTTTGTAAATTTGATCCCAAGGGCCTGACGGATGTACATTTTAACGAGAAGAAGAGTTACATTTTAAAAGACTTTCTCTGAGGTATGGGGGCAAGGTTTCATGAAAAAAGTATGATAGAAACTTGATAATTATTCTATATTCAGTGTGCGATTCAACTGGAAATAATTATACACTGACACATTTCATAATCATCATGTTGTTCCTTAAGTAACTGGCGGGAAATTCGTTATATAGATGAAAAAAAGTATGCCTAGGTTCGAGAGAGGGAAAGAGATAGATAAGGATGGGGTATAAATATAAACAGAGAAAGAGAGAGAGAGAGAGAGAGAGAGAGAGAGACAGATAGACAGACAGACAGACAGACAAACAGAGAGAGAGTAACGGAGAAATTGGTTGTATAGTCACCGCAATTTTCAAGATTACTTAAGGTTCCCTAATGTACCCCAAGTCCTTCTGAAATGACGCATGTCTTCGATTGAGTTTAATGGGATCATTATAGATCAATTTAGAAACATTTTTATCTCCCTTTGCTGTGGTTGATCTAATTTCCAAGTCCCATTTCTAATTTGATTCCTCTCGCACAACACTTCTCTCCCACAGGCATCTATCTATCTATCTATCTATCTATTTATCTACGTACTAATTATCTATCTAACTATCAGTTTATTTATGTATACATCCATCCATCCACCCATCCATCCGTCTTTCTGCCTATCTATCTATCTATCTATCTATCTATCTATCTGTTTGTCCAGCTATTTATGAATGTTTGTATCTCGCTCTCTCTGTTTGCCTCTCTGCACTTTTGTCTATTATATATCATGGTCTTTTTTATCCTGAATGAAGGGAAAAATCAAATAATTACAATGGTGCAACGCAAGATTTCTAAAACTCATTTGAAACGAAACGTTTTTCTAGTTAAATTCACCAATCAGTGCTAACTGAGAAACATAATGTGTCAGAATGAATAATGACTTTAAAAATTAATGGCTTTAAAAAATTGTTTTCTGTTCTTTCTTACACGTGGGGTTCCGATTAAACTATTCTAGTCCAATCAGCAGCCTCGAAATTTTGAATCGTCGGAAAAATTCACACAGATCCTTTAATATTGTTGATTGTTCAGATAGCATTTTTGTCAAGTTACAGATTATTTCCAGAATCTATCCCCACTCTCAAGCAACTTTATTTGTTTTGAACACGGTAAATTTCATGTAATTAGTAAAGGAACTTCACACACCTATACGATATTCCATACCAATTCTTTATCTTCATCGTTATCATCATCATCATCATCATCATCATCATTATCATCAACTTCTTCTTCTTCTTCTTCTTCTTCTTCTTCTTCTTCTCTTTCTTCTAGTATCGTTATTACTGAAATTCTCATTGTGATTTATAATTTTTAATGATCACGCGTATCATATCTGTTATTAGAGACCTTTAGCACACGCACCTTGTCTCACTACGCGTACGTGAAAATCGGGAAAGCAGATTGAGAAACTATAAAAATAATGAAACCAGTTTCTAAAAATAGACCCACAGACGTTCGCGTCATACTCACGCGTTGCTGCTTAAACTCTGTAATATTTCGATATTATCTTATGATTGAAATATTGTAAAGGTATGAAATTAGCAGTGGAGAGAAGTAGGCTTTTTAGTGGAAATGCCCGAAATGTCTGCCTTTAGTATGAACCAAACCTTCGACTTATAGATGCTTCGGCACCCACCGCCTTGCCACTTAGAGAAACATAGCTTAAACCATGTCGCCACTACGCTCCTTAAGAAAGGAGTTTCATGGCAAAGGTCCTTGCCTAGCCTCTCTAAGCGACT
>BMAT01006598.1:1103650-1115398 GCA_019649035.1 Elysia marginata
GTAGTAGTAGTAGTAGTAGCAGTGGTAGTAGTAGTAGTAGTAGTAGTTGTTGTAAACAAAAAACTAATTGGCATGCTTGAGATTTCTCAGATGTAGTGTATCTTTACATAAAAGTCAGAGAGTCGCATTTACCACGGTGCTAGATTTACGTACCGGTTTTGATTGTAAGCTCGAGATGTTTCCATGATCCTCTGTTTGTAACACATTTATTCTATTGTACAAGTTTTCTAAATTCTAAAGAAAAACCATGAATTACAAGGAGTGGTTGAACACGCCAACCAGCTGGTTAAACTGGAAAACAATTTTTTTCTCTCCGAAATTCAAATCTTGTTACTTATAGAGATTTTATCCCCCACTGTTGACTTAAGCTATTCCCTGTTTACGGCGATGAACATATATACCGCGGCTATGCTTAATATTTAACTTTAAGTGCTATATTAATGGACCCTAAAGTTAAAATTCTTAGGACCATGCCGTGGACATACCTCGTATAAAGCAGGCGATCGCAAAATAAAGGCTGTCATCATCCCAACGTGAGCTTTAAGTGTCATATCTGAGCCGAGGTGAAAGCTGAGGTCAACACTGTAGGCTCGGGAGTGAGTGCGCGGGGCCGCTCACTGCTCACTGTACAACCACTGCTCACCACTGCCTTTGCTCCCGCCGCCCCCAATCTTCTGACGTTTCCTGTCTCTTCTTAGCAGTTAAACCTTTCTTTCTTTCTCTTTTTCGTACTCGCAGCAAATCATCCCTCACAAATTCTTTGCGCACATTCTTTCATGTATACTGAATGTCTCTATCTCTATTGGTATACTTAATTTTTATTTATTTAACCTTTATTGTCATGGTCAGAATAACCAAAACTAATTTTATTCAAAATAGGAAAACACTCAGAGTTCTTGTATTGAAATAGGAATATTTCACTTTGTTTGGACAACTGCTAAGTAAGAGAAATCAAGAAAATTTTAATAAAAGGATACTTTAAATTTAATAATTACATGTATGTTGTAGGATAGGACTTTGGTGGGGTTTTTTGCGTTTACAAAAACACTCTCCAAAATTTCATTATGAATTCTCCTCCTCCTCTCCCTCTTCCTCCTCCTTCTCTTTCTTGTCCTTGTTTTGTTGTTGTTTTTGTTGTTATTATTGTTGTTGTTGTTGTTGTTGTTGTTCTTGTACTTCTTTTTACTAAAGTCTCGCGGTCTTACAATTGCTCTTAAGGCACAATCTACAAAAAAAGTTCTTTTCCATATTTGTGTATCTTAGGATCCTACTTTGATCATCGGAATTCCACAGGTGTACATGATAAATGAATACATGGTCTTTTGTTAAGATCTGATTTTAATAATTCTGAAGCGCACACGTTTTCTCAAATTATTTTCATTTTTAATTCGTTTTTAATTTAGTAAAAGTCATTGTTGGATTCTTTATATGTCTTTTCTTCCTTTTGCCATTATATCTCTAAAAATAAACGGTTGATTAGTACTGCACTGGTTTAGTCATTTTTTTATTCCAAATTGTCCTTTTTCGTTTTTTTAATCCTAATTATTTTCCTTGAAATTTTTGTGAACATTTCTTCTTTAGTCTCATGCATTTGAGATTCTTTTCTTCTTTTCCCACAGTGTTAACAATGTTAATTGTTAGTTTTCTAGCCCTCCGCTCCTGTAAGTCGCGAGGGAGCACTCCACACATATCCTTTCCATATTGGGCCGTCCTTCGTCACCAGGTCGAATAGGTGACATTTTGATACTACTTAGTATCCTATCCTATGCTAGATCGATAAAGAAGGTGTGAAAAAAATCCAATAAACCTGAGTATCAAGTTGGTGGTAGACGTGTGTTAAAACCCCCAGATCTAATCCACCTCTTATGATTTCTTTTTTTTTTCTTTTTAAGTTTTTTGAAGAACTATAAATATTTACTGTACGTGCTTTGCGATCTCGAAGTATACTTAATTTAACATAAACTCAAATATCTTTTTTTTTTTAAGTTACGGAAATGTGCCTAAATGGGAAAGAGAAAAGGTCAGAAGAACGATAATTTTGTGCTCTATTCTCATTCCCATTTAGCTGAATTTCAGTAGTTTTAAAATTTTCAATTAGTAAGTTTTGATAAATTAGCAAAGATAAAAGACCATTCTGCAAAAATGCTTTATACTTGTACTTCTTAGCCTCTGTGTGGTGAAATAATAATCAAGCAATGTAGCCTCGGGTCAAGGTTTTGTAAAGTCAACGGCTCAAGAGCGACATCATAAACAGAGACCAACTTTTATTTTCTTCAGAATCTCATCCAATGCTTAGCTGCTTTACGATTAACCCATAAATGCGAGTTGGGACAGCATTTAGCCTTCTACTTTACATACAACAGCAGGGGCCATGATGAGATTATGTCGTGATAGGTGATTGATTGCTGCTGACGGCGAACAGTCTCTCCTAGCTAATAATCGAGTTTGCCTTCTTTGACCTCCAAACTTTTTAACTGGTTAAAGATTACCTTTGGCTATTCAAGTAGGCTAGTGGCCAACAGGTCAAACACATCATTGTTGGTACAATTCTTAATAATATTATTTACATTACGCTGGCTCATTATTACAAAAAAAAAATATTGTAGACTTTTTTTTTTGTTTTCACGATGAATGTTCTAGATACGTCAGAAATTTAATACCACAATCTGAAGCATATTTCAAAACAATTCCTTATTTAAACAGGCTCTTAGGTCATCGGCCATAGTAACTAGAGTAAATCTGATAGACAAATGGGGACTTGGTTGTTGAGGCATTTGTAGCAGATTAGGCACATTTCAAACATGATTCGGTATTCAATAGGTATCCAATGCAAGTCAAATAGAACTGGTGTAAAATGTATCTTTTTTACTTCGTCAGATTTATCTAACTGCGCTATGTTGTACAACTTCAAGACGATGTATAAGATCTTTAGAAAGGTTCGCTGAAAGTGACTCGCAGTAATCCAGTGTGGACAACATGAAACTTCAAATTATGTTACTCAAGCTGTTTTTACTTTTCGATGAAGGAAATTTCTGATTGTACTTAATTTCTTAACGCTATTTTGCAAATATTTTCAGCGTATGATATTTAGGGTAGTTTTGTATGGAATAACATAATGTCTTCGCTAATTAGAATGATTTCGGTCTTCTCACCGTTTAGTTTGAGTTTTTTGGTTGTCATTTCAATACAATTTGGTGTTTTTGAAGTGAGTAGTACATTTGTTTGTCGTCAGCATAAAGGTGGTAAGGCATACCAAACAATTAAAAGAATATGTGGTACTGAGTAGCCTATGTTTATAGTGAAAAGAGAACCGGTCAAAGGACACGCCCTTGAGGAGCTCTAAAAATAAACGGGAGTTTTTTCGTTTTATGACTCCCGATTAAGACTGGCTGCGGTCTATGTGATGGCTAGATCTATGACTTAAACCACTGCAGCGCTGAGCCAGATGTGCCAAAAGTTTAATTCAAAAGTGTGAGGGTAGAACTAGAAGCTTGTGCTGAAAGGTCAAGGAGAGTCAGAACACACATTGCCTATCCGTCTATGTATTTGAAGACATTGGATGTGCTGCCTCAAGGCTACGGAACGCCTTTTTACGCCGGCTTTTTAAATTATTTTTATTAAGGTGTTCCAGAAGCTTTTTTTTAGAAATAAACAAAAATGTCAGATTTGAGATCAGATCTAGGCCTAAAAGTTTAGGGCGTTTTCGTCCAACCCTGATTTGTCAGGCTAGGTCTTGTTTGTGATTATGTGTTTTGTAGCTCTCCTTTGTAGTGCCAGTTGTTAGTCTAAGTGATTGATTCATTACATCTGTGATGGAGCGGACCAGGCTATCTACTCACTGGAACGTAGGAAATGTTGGAATTGGGTCCAGAGCACATGTTTTGGTAGAATAATTTTTCACACTTTTATATTTTCTTCTTGGGGCACATTTTTTTAAACTAGTGCCACTAAACTTGTTTAATGTTGATTTGAAGGCGGGCTGTTAATCAAGCTCTAGTCTCTAGTTGACTATTCTTTCATTTAAGAATATAACCAAAAAATCGAAGAGACCTTTCTCCGTTCCAGAGGGTGAAATTATTGTCTTTCCACGACCAAGAAAATGATCAGTAAGCAAGTACAGTTCGTTCCCAGACGACACAGTTTCGAATTTGTTGAGATAATACTCTCGTTTGCAGTTTTGGATGGCGATGTACGTATACTTTTATTATCACGATCAAATATGAAGATGGGGCGATGTATGGTAAGTTTTGTCTTTCTCACCCGTCGCTGTGTTCTGCGTCGATGCTGTTTGGACTCTGCTTGATAGAGAAAAACCATGGTGAAACCGGCCTTAGTTTATGAGATCGTGCGGGCCTCTTCAGTACTGTAACAGCGGAAGGTGTTGGTCCAGAGCTCTGCGATCATTATACCGTCCGAGCATTTATCTAGTTCTACCTCTCCCTTTATCTACTTGTACCGAGGCATCAAAAGTTCACAACTAGATGCTGTGGTTGCTTGTACTGTCCGAGTATTTATCTTGTTATACCTCTCCTTTCATCTACTTGTACCGAGGCATCAAAAGTTCACAACTAGATGCTTTGGTTGATTTTACCACAGAAAAATATTATTATCAATGGTTTTAGTTGTGTCAATGACCAAATCTTTAGCCGATGCGTAGGCACATATGCCTATGTTGTACATGTATATTATATAGCTTACATGCTTTACAACCAATCAAGAAAACAGGTGTTTTAAGCAGCCAAGGACGAAAACAGGTTTTTAAAACACTTTTACTTTAGTGCCGTGGCGCATCTCAGTTCTCCATCTGCGACGCTTTGGCGACTTCTCTACCTTTATTGTTAGTTCTTTAATTGCATTCGATCTTGTGCAAGGGCCATGATCTTAGACTGTTCATTAGTTGAATAAGTTCTAACTTCATGACCGATCATTGCTTTGTATCTATTTAGAACAATTATTCTTAGTTTCAAACAGCCAAGCCTAAAGACACATGTAATCCAAACAGCCAAGCGTGTACAGAGCTATTTCGAAGACAGGGCTGTACAATTAACGTGTTTCTTTCTATTGTTCTATTTTTGAACCAAGTTCAATGAGAATATTTCAATCATGTTAAGTTGCCCATTACTCGCTGCCGGTGTCCCTTTAAACGCTATCATTCTTCGCGCAGCTTTGTCAAGGATGCGCAGGTAAAGAACACTTAGCACAGTCAGAGGGAGAGATAGACTCCATGGGTGAAGGGGCCTTGTGACATTAAGACGGGGAAAGATAGTTAAATTGATAGGTGTAGGCCTACAGATAGATAGATAGATAGACAAAGGAGAATGAGCGCACAGACAGCAAGCCAAGAGGCAGAGAGGAAGAGAGAGTGGAAAAAGGGGCACAAAGACAGAGGTAGAGAGATGTTGATAGATAGACACTGAGAGGGAGGGGGCTCGGACAGACAACTAGTAAGACTAAGAGATATAAATGGTTCGATGGTCACGTATAGATAATAAGACACATGTACATAGAAAGAGAGAAAGAATGAGAGAAAGAGAGAGAGAGAGAGAAAGAAAGAGAGAGAGAGAAGTTAGACTTGGAGTCTGTGTATTTCTCTGCTGAACTTGGCTCATGTTTTCAATTAAGAACCAATCTTTTAGCAGTTGCAGCCGAAGTTTTGATCTTAAGACAAATGAGAAAAAAGTTTCTCTTAAAATTCATAGTTATGTTTGTTTGTGAAAAGGTGTAATTGACGTTAGAATATTCACGAATCTTCAGTTACTGATTTCGAGGCGGTTCCAGAAATTTGGTGCCGTAGTAATTACAAATGAGCGGCACTTTGTTGGCAACCCATTGCGGTTAATATTCTTAATTATTCTTTTAACCGTAATTGCAAGAACAAGAACATTCTATCAAAGGTCATCGAAACTAACAACAAAAACTACAGAATGGGTGCTGTTGATATAATTATACTCTCTAGAAATTTTTTATGTCTGGCTGCAAGTCTTCATGACACTGTCAAAAAAGCCGTCTCGCATGAGCTGGACAAAATCTAGCTTCCAGTATTTTGGCATCATACCAGGGTAACAGGTAAAATCTACACTATGAATGCCTATGTAATTGGTCGAAATGAATCATGTTATGTTGTTGTGTTTTGATTTAGACGACTATTCTCGACTCTGATATCATTTTGTATAATGACATCTAATTTTTATTTCTCTCCTCTTTCACGGGTGCGGCCATACTCTGTCTTCCTCCTGACTTTGCAAAGTTTTATATGAAACTGAATGAATTGAAGTGGTCCAAAACTTTTTTTTTTTTACATAAACGGAAACTCAATAAACGAGTGCTTTGAAATTGTTATTTTGTTCCTATGAATTTAATCTACATTTTTTAAGTGTACGACTTTCGGAAAAAGGCTCGGCTCTTAGGTAATTATTGTATAATTAAGGCGGATGTTTTCAGAAACTTGACAATAATATCGATGGCTGTGATTATATATAATAATTGAACACGATGAGGGTGTCAACATAGTTTTGCATCGTGCGTCTGTAATTTACCGAGTTAAGTCGATCTGTTTGCATTGTTGTTTCAGTGTCATATTCCTGAGAGTCATGAAGTCAATCCGAATGATTCCTTTTTTGCACCTCCATTGAAGACGTCAATGCTATTTTAACACTTCACTTCACTATTTCTATTGTGGTTATTTCTGTCAGTATTTTTTACAGTTGCTCCTGTATGTCTGTATTGCATTGCGCGCAGATTGCGGCACTTATAATGTGCTATGCTCTTCCAGCTTCACAAATTGTCAGAAACACAGGGAGTTTTTATGTCAGGACCAGGCACCTCTGTTCCCAACTAGGGTGATCACTTCTTCAATTGGCTCGTTTATTATATGGTTGTTATGGCCATAATTTTTCTCTTTATTTCCAACCCTTTTCCTTCCTTAGAGCGCGCGCTGAATACTCAGTGAGAGGAAAAGAAAGAAAACTTAACCGTCTAATTCTTGTGATTTCGTGAAAGACTGCCAATGTCAATACTACAAGCACGCAACATGTATTCCCTATGTTTTCATGGTTACTGTAGCTAATGTTTGCTGCCGCGCATTTGGTTGTTTTTTGTTAGCCTCAGAAAACTCTGTTCTCTTACACCACAGATTTGTAACCTCTTTACATGATCAGTACGTTCAAGTTTTCAACTTTAGGGATTCATAGATCAGGCTTGTTTATGATTTTTTTATGTGGATAGTATTAAATATTGTGAAAAAAAGTATCATTGAAGACTGTATCGAAACTGTTGGAGGTAACTCTTTTTGTTAGGTTTGCACCGGGAACGGGGCTACAATGACCATTAATCTCCATCATAAGGCGGGAAGACGGGATAGGTTCTTCATCATCTTTATTCGTAGCAAACTTTAATTTTGCTTAACTATAGATGAATTTAATTACAGCAACATACTGATTAGGCCTTGTCAAAGGTCGATAATTGTTGCGGCGTGTGTTTCCTAATTGGAAAGAAATATAATTTAATCGCTTGCGAATTAAGTTTAGCCGTAGATCTATAGATAAAACTTTCATTTTAAAAGCCTTTCTTTGTCTGCTCTTTATCAGATGTAAATTAACTTCAACTCAGGCCACCGCAACACAGGCGTGCCACACCATCGTGAGTAGATATCACAAGTCTATATATATGAAGAAAAGATTCACACACCGTTTCAATGTGTATGGAGAAGACAATTTTCAAAGTTTTAGAGAGAGAAAGTAAGAAGAGGGAGAGGAGGACGAAGAAGAAGAAGAAGAAGAAGAAGAAGGAGGAGGAGGAGGAGGAGGAGGAGGAGGAGAAGGAGAAGGAGAAGAAGAAGAAGAAGAAGGCGGATGGGGCATTTATTTTTATTTATCTAAATTTCATTCCCTCTATTTTCACTCTCTCTCTTTCTCTCTTTCCCTCTACCTCTTTCTTTGCGTCTCTATGCAGTCAAACTCTTTTCCAATAACCTGCGTTGGCAGTGGTGAAGGCTATTGAGATAATTAGCTCAATAGTAGGAGAGTCATGCTTTTCCGACACACCCAAGAGCTTAGCATTGGTGGTCAAAACTCAAAATCAAATACTACCAGGCGAAGTTGTTTTGATTTATTTTCGTAGTTGTTGCTAAAGAAGAAGACAAAGAGTAAAAGTAAAATGGAATAGCATGTGGAAATTTTTTTTGTGGTATTCTGAATGGTCTTAGGAAAGAATCAGAACATGCCGACAGCAAAAAATACAATGTTTATTCGTGTAACCGGCTAAAGCTGACCTGGATGTAACAAACAGTCTTGTTTGCTCGATTCTTCAAAGAAAAAGATCTGTATTACAACCACATTTTGCCGCCACTAGCTTCCTCGACCTCGAGTACCTGGCAGTCCAGTCTAAAAAAAAGTAAAATAGTTACTGTAGAAGGAAGTGTTTAGAACCATAGGAATGCCTGTAAAGTCTAGACCGCCTTGAATTTTTTTTTGTCAAAACTTGTTATCCTAAATGATAAATTAAAGTTGTAACTTAAACAATTGGTTATGAAATAGTTTCTAACTCTTCTATTGTACACTTACGAGTGCAGTGAATTTAGTTTTAGTTTGAACTCAAAATGAGCTTAACGAAATTAGTGGACATGCTTCTGTTTGACCCACTTGAGCAAGTAATTTGCGTAAAAGCACAAACAATAATGAGTAACTTTCTTACATTTGCTTTATATTTCTGCCTCCCGCCCCCATCTCTCTCTCTCTCTCTCTCTCTCTCTCTCTCTCTCTCTCTCTCTCTCTCTCTTTCTCTCTCTCTCTCTCTCCCTCTTTGTATGTGCCTCTCTCTGTGTCTGCCTGTCTAAATGGTGGACATAAAATAAACGGCAAGTAAAAGATTCGAATTCAAGAGAGAGAGAGAGATTAGTTCGAAGAAAAAAGGAGATGCTGCGTCCAACATCATGGTTTTATTTTGTGAATTGTGTATTGCGTTACAGTGCCTAGTGAGAAACAATGTTCAGAGATAAGTATGCTGTTTGCCATTGTTGTAGGGATAATGGTTATGGTTCTAGTGGTGTTGAATTTCGAGAACAAGTCAAACGGTTTAGGGCGGAAAGGGGTCGAAATGCGAGAACCTTTTGTGGGTTTCAGCGCCTCACCTTTGATCTACTTGTTCGCTAAAAATTCGGTTGGATCTGATGTTTTGTGCACAAGAGTCAACCGTAATGAGCCTTGAAACAAAATGCAAAAAGGCGATACGCTCTATACTCTCTTTTTTCATACAAAACGTTTTACGAGTAATTTAGCCTAGCTGACGCAGATGATTGACCACCATAATTATCATCCTTTTCTCGTCTAGTTAAGTTGTTTTTAATCAATGTTCGAGTGTCTATAGTCTCATGAAGTGTTAAAAAATCGACTCTTGTCTCTTACGCAGCCTCTACATCTTTCAAAATAATAGCTTAAAGCAGACCCTACACGATCAATTTTATTGCGCAATATAATTGTCAATACTCAGTATTGCCAATTAAATTGACCGTGTAGGGGCTATATTGAAGACTTGCGCAATTGTATTGATGGAATAAAAATCTGCGTGATATTTTCTTGCTCAATAATATTGACATCAATTATATTGAGAAAATAATTGACCTTCTATAGTAACCGTCAATTAAATTGCACAATAATACCATTTGTCTTCAAGATTTGAACGGTAAACATGGCTGACAAAGAAGAAGACAGGACCTTTCAATTAGATTGCATTGAATGCCACAAAAGTTTGCCAGCATTGTGGATGGTACAAAGTAACGATTACAGAAACAGAGAGAAGGATGCAGCTTACGCTGTGCTACTTGAACAGTTCCAGAAAAACTACCCAAAGTACACAAGAGAAGATGTAAAAAAGAAGCTGAACCCTTACAGAACGAATATTTGTTGTTTTTTACTATCATTTTCTACTGCTTGCTCAAATTCTCCATCCTTCTTCAACTGATCCCAAGGCCAAAATGAACTTGTTTGTGCGCAATTTAATTGTCAATTATATTGACCATGTGTGGGCAAAAAAATATTGTCAATTATATTGTGCAACCAGATTTGCGCAATATAATTGATCGTGTAGGGTCTGCTTTAGACTTTTGAATTTTTCATCCAGGATGCTCTCCACATTCGTATGAGATACCAAGTTTCAATATTGCTTTTTTACTTTATGTAAGGTTTTAACTCATGTAAAAGCTTCGCATGAATACATATATTTAGTATATGAGATTGAGAATTGGTTCAGTGTAGCATTGAAGCACTCTCTTTCTTGTGCATAATGATGTGTTTTTGTTATACACGACGGGCTTTGTTTTTTTAAATGCTGGTTTTCTTTGAGCAGCACAAGATAGGACCTCATTGTCACTGCAGCCATACACTGTAATGCACGTACATGAATATTGCGATTTATTCAAACTGACAGATGCAGTTTACTGTGTGATATTTTCACTCTGACTCTCTCTCTCTCTTTTTCTCTCTCTCGTTCTCTCTCTCTCTCTCTCTCTCTCTCTCTCTCTCTCTCGTTCGCTCTCTATCTGTGTCATCCCCTTTCTCACTTTCGCATTTTCTTTTTTTCCTCTTATTCTACGAGGGCATATTGATAAGTTTTGCCTCCAAGTCCATAACTTTGGAAATAATGAAGACAAACAAATGATCACCAAATGAAAGGTCATTTTATTTAGCACCAGATGACATATCATTTTTCAACATAACCATCGTCCCGTTCGATACAGAGCCGCCATCGACGGACGACCTGTTGGATGCCGTAAGCGAAGAAGTCAGCAGTCTTGTCTCTGCACCAAGAAAGAACAGCATTCTTTACATCTTCGTCTGTCTCGTAACGGTTGCCCTTGAGGTAATCCTTGAGTTTTGGAAAAAGGAAGAAATCGCTCGGAGCAAGATCTGGGCTATAAGGCGGGTGCGGTAATGTCCGGAGGCTTAAAAAATCTAAAGCCTTGCGAGTTTCCAAACTTGTGTGAGGGCGAGCGTTGTCGTGATATATATGATGGAAACTTTCTCACTCCTTACCCGTCGCAATCTCGCTTTCAGTTTCTCCAGTGTGTTCACATGTTTCGTACAATTCACGGTGTTGCCTTGTTCCAAAAATTCTGTGTTAACCACACCCTCACTGTCCCAAAAGATCGACAGAAGCACCTTCCGTGCGGAAGAAAACACTTTGAATTTTTTCGGAGATGGTGACGTTTTGTGTCTATACTCCTTCGACTGTTGCTTCGATTCAGGATCATAATGATGAACCCAGGATTCATCCTCAGTGACAATTTGACGGAGGAAGTCTTCACCATCCTCATCAAATTTTGCCAACAGTTTTCTACAGATTTGCACTCTTTGCAGCTTCATCTGATGCGTCAGCATTCTTGGGACCCATCGAGCAGAAACTTTCCTGTATCCTAGGAGATTTGTGATGATGTGGTGAACCCTCTCTTGAGAAATCCCTATTTCAATACTAATGTCAATCTGCTTGACGCGGCGATTTTCACGAATCAACTGATCAACACAAGATTGGTGCTTAGAGTCTGACGCTGACAATGGTCGACGAGTACGAGCTTGATCATGAACAATTGATTCACTGGGATTCTCTTCCCTTGAACGCTGTGTCCATCGTCTCACAGTACTTACATCTAGACACATTTCACCATATTATACGGCTTTCATGCGTGAATAGATTTCTATAGGGCTACAGTCTTCTGCAGTCAGAAATTCAATCACAGCCCTTTGTTTTAAGCGTAGA
>BMAT01006598.1:1130749-1144779 GCA_019649035.1 Elysia marginata
CCCTCTTAAAAAGAATTTTAGAAAAGGTAAAGTTTAGACGAAAAGAAAAGGTCTATTTTGAAAGGGTAAACGAAACAAACAAAAATTGATAAGAGAGGGGAAGGACAGTGTTTCCTTCTACCGACTGTTGATTTTTGTTGATTTTTACATAAAAATACATTTTGGATATTGATAGTATTAGTACGTTCAATTTCCGTATCGTATGGCACATTGAGCTATGGAAGGCTGAGATCTGACAGGAGCTAACAAGAATCTATCATTATTTTATCGACTAAAACAATACATCCGATTCCGCGTGTTTGGGAAGGGTCAGTCATGATGGGGGCTTAGCTGAGCTTATATAATGCCATGCCTACGATATAATGTCGGATAGTGGGTATTCCCACTGGTTATGTCGGTTTTGTTTGGCACAGTTAGAGGTGAAGTTTCGAAAACAAAAGTACATTGTTGCAAAGTAACTTTTTCAAATAAAAATGAGTTCTTTTACAGGTATGACAGATACGCAGTATAATTCTACAAGACCGTCACGCAGATTTGCCAGCTCATTGGATAACAACTTGAAAAAAAACCACACACACACACTCAGTTTCTCTCGCTCTCACTCTCCCGTTCTCCCTTATTGATTTTCTTCTCTTCTTTTTTTCATTTTGCTACAAGGTATGCTTGTTAATGTAGGCTGAAAATTAAAACTATTATACTATAATTTAAGGGTCTTTTCAGGTCTTTGGAAAGCGAAAATAAATGGCCATGTTTAAATCCTAGTATAGAACTTTATGCTCACTTTTCTATCTCAAACTGAAGTGCTAAGTACCAGCGACGGTTGCCTTCATTGTTATGACTGTTTGTACGCTGTAGTCTGAGTGCTAATTGTTATCTAGTCTCATGATGGTTTACAATACTGTCCATCGATCAACAACTTACAGAAACAAGAGGAGTCTTAAGCGGTGATGTAAGTCATCCGGTGGAATATCACCTACAATATTTTGCATGTGGTAATTCCCGATAGATAACAGCAGTTTACCCAGAGGACTCTTACCTTTAAAGCGTACAACACCGAGCGAACAAACAGGCTTTACTCAGGCGCAGCCGACGAATAGACGTATTACACTATCAAAGCGATTTCAAGAAAAGACTGCCATGTATTGCACTGTATCAATTGGCTTTAAGATACAAATTCTTGTGACAAAAAAGTTAGGTTTGTGTGCCGATTTCTTTTAAAAATTGAGCTACACTTCTGAGGGCCTCATAAAACTGAGCATGGTAAATGAAATTGTATATTTTTACCTGATTCAACCAAATTGCACTTAGTACTAGTAACCTACAGATTAGCAAACTGCAAGGGTCGCTCTCGAGGTTTTGGCCAGCGACCTTAACCAATGTTTAACTTTTAAAAATTGATTAATTTAAATATTTGCTCAGCAGCTATTCTTCAACTCAAGATATGTCTGCCATAAAGGTTTATCGATTTGTAAGAACTGTGTTGTTTTTGTGTTTGTGGTTTTAATGAGAGCTTGTTTGTATGGTGTTTTGCTTGGGTAATAGAAAAGAAAATGGGTGATTCCTGTTTGTTTATAGTTGGCTTTTTTTCCATCTTGTTTTACGAATGTTAGCTAGAATGTGCCTCTCGGTTTAACTCTGTTCAGCGTTGTGTGCACTAATTGCCCTTTTATAAAACTAAGAAAAGAATTTTGAAATTGACGAATGACTGTCATTAACTTCACATAATTTGTGCCTCTCTGTATAAGCCTATTTGTTTCAAAGTTTCGACATCAAATTTTCTCCAAATTCTGTGGTTTTGCTCATTAGCAGATGTCAGACAAACTAAACAAGCTTCGTTCTAGCTTTTTTTTTAATCTAAACAGCACAGATTAGGCCTATACCGAAATTGGTTAGACGAAATAGTTTAATATCTTGATTTGTCTCTATTCTCCCTTTGCGTTAGAAAAGCGAGTAAATATTGTTATTCTAATGTGGGTTCATAGTTTCCTCAAAGACAACTTTAAAATTAATTTCGGATTAACTGTTGTCAAACATCTCAACGTAATCGCGATAAATGGCATCAACTGTCATTCGATCTGCGAGGTAATGTTTTCAGGTCAATTAATTTACGGCCAACCAAAGAATCATGTGCTTGGTCGCATTCCTAACGACCCTCCTTTGTAATTTGCTGTCAAAGAACACTCTATCATTGCTATTGACTTCTAGATTACTAGCTTTCAGACTACTGTTTTGTCTGTGTCTAAAACGAGTATGAATGGGAGGCTGACGTCAAACTTATGGGTACAACATATTTCAACATCGGTCGCTTTAGATTAGAACCTACAATGAGTACTCACCAACGGACGTAATGAAGGATGCTGTGGCTGTTATGAATATGAGGCTAACTTTTGTGTAGAGCCATTAATATCCATGACCATAGGTTAGACCGCTCCTACGTAATACCGCTTCCTAAATTATTTAACACAGATCATATTACTGAGCTAAAACGAGCATAAGTCTTGTCTAGATCAATAGAGACATCATGGCTATGTTGATCTCAAAATGTTCTACACAAAACCTCAATACTGAAACACAAGCACACGCGGGAAGAAAAAGTTATCAAATTAAACTCACATCAATGTGTTTGCAAAAGCCATAGAATTGTATGTTTTCATAAAAACCACGAATAGATCTAGTTAGTGTCTTTGTTATATAATTTAAAAGAATTGAAATTAACCCTGCGTATTATCCGTTTTAAATTCTACTCAAATCGTATTAGGCTTGCAAATATGATTCGCCCATTTTATGGACAAGGTCTTAATCCGTCTATACCAAGGAGGCGTATGCCGTGGTCGGCTTTAGTTGAACAATTTCATTCCTTTAAACAAGCTATTTGAAGATGCTCCGATCGTATGTATGTGCAGCCTAAATAGCCGACAACGTAAACAGCTGTAAAGTGTGATTACTTAATAGTGGACGAAGGTGAGATACTTGGCAGTACTGCAGTAGTAGAGCCAAGGAATTATATAATTGTACACTGTGACTTTGCCTTTGCGGTCAATCTGCCTTTTAATCTCGTGCTGAAGGCCAAATACATTGATCTGTGTTGGAGCCAGGCCGGTCAAATGTCCCGATCTGTTGGATTTAGGTAATCATGCAGTTGTCACCTGAAAAACAATGCTGGCACTGCCCTTTGGCCTAATACAAGTCCACCCCAATGCAATTGATTCCGGTACATTAGTCGTTAGATCAACCTAGCGTGAAATCCGATTACAGTACAGTTTGTGTTTCACAGCGGTTACATTCATTTTCAACAAACCTACTTCGTACGCAGTCTATCAACATTGTTCTTAAGTGTTGAGCCCCGGCCTCTTATGCCTCTAATCGCTGAGATCACACCTTGGCAATACTCCTCTCTATCTTTTCTATTTTCTGACAAAATTACTCAGCTGATCGATACAGTGGGGAAAAAGAAATGAAAAATAAAAAAGAGCCACTTGTGCCCTTAAGTTCTCCAAAGATTAAAATCTTGCAGCTTTTTTATGCTTTATTTACGTTCCTAGTAAGATGATAAGATAAGATGAATCTTTATTCGTCCCAGTGGGAAATTTGTCTTGGACAGCGTTTCATTACATATAGAAGTTCATTGCAAACATTTCATTTTTCCACACATGTACATTCTTAAAAATAAAGTTTAACATTTGTACATTACAATGTATTCTATAAGTATAAATACATCCTATTGTATACATTAAATACGATATAGTTCTAAAATGCCTAACGTTCCAGTTGCCTATGTATCGCAAGACTTAAGACTTCTCAGTAGCGCACATGCAGATGGAATAAAGGACCTTCGATATCTCTCTGTTTTTGCAATTGGTTGTATGATCTTGCCACTACGAGAGGATAGGAGGAACTGTTTATTTAAAGGATGGGTTACTTCTTTTAGAATTGTTTTAGCTTTCTTCACAGCGTGGTCTTCAGACAGGCAATCTATTGGTGTAAGTGTTCTTTTTACAATCTTTTCAGACTTCCTTATTAGTTTGTTTATTCTCTCTTTATCTTTTGTCATGATCGACGATCCCCAGCAATTTATACCATAGGTGATGATGCTTTCAATTGTGGCTTTATAAAACAAGAGAAGAATTTCAGGATTGACTTTAAACGACCTTAATTTTCGTAGAAAGTATAGCCTTTGGTTAACCTTTTTACAAACAGGGTCAGCGTGATTGCTCCAATTTAGTTTAGAGTCTATTTTTAGACCTAAGTACTTGTAGCTATCGACAATAGATACAACTTTCCCATCGATTAATAGTGGGTTAAGAGGTTCTTTCTTCCTTCTATAATCAAAAACTATTTCTTTTGTTTTGTCCACGTTTAAAGTAAGATGGTTGTTCTTGCACCATTCACAGAATCTGTTAACTTCAGACCTGTAGGCTTCCTCGGAGTTGCTTAAGAGACCATGCAAAGTAGTGTCATCGGCAAATTTAATGAGACAGATATTTTCATCTTTTGTTCTATAATCAGTAGATGCTAGTGATAAAAAAGGCGCTCATTTTAGTTCTCACAAAACACATGTTGTCTTGATAATATAATTGTGGAATACATTTCTTAGGCAATAAGAAAGAATATAAACTTAAGGAAATACAAGCAGCCAGTTACAGTCAGTCAGTCGGAGATGAAAACTTACGAGCGCAGAGAGACATAGTCAGATAGGCTGAGAAAGGTATCACCAGCTGCACATGTAGATATTGACAGGCAGCTAAATGCAGATGTGGTTTGAATTTCATATATTGTTGTTTGTTAAAGCTAAATGCCAGCAATGATATAGTGATCATGGCTCTGAGAAATACCTGTCATAAAATTTAATTTTGTCTGCTTGGGTATCCGTGATTTATTCCCACCCTTCCTTTTAACCTGCAGCAAAGATGAGATTCTATTTCGGTCATAGTGGACTCGGTTTTATCATCGTTATACTTATAGGGGTGATGAAGTGGACCGTCACTATAGATTAGAAGGGTGCACAAATGGACTAGTAGTAGGCGATCAAGGAATCTACAGCTTACGACTTATATTTCTGTTGTGTAAGATTCAACACTTTCTTACCGGTTATCAATCTTAGTTTAGAGACCTTTTATTAGTTTTATGTGACTTTCAAGGTTTAAAAAATGTTGTGTTTTTTTCAATTATAGAACAGGCCATCTCGTTAAAAAATGTTCGTTTGTCTAAAACGCAATATTACGACCCGGTGGGGGGAGGGGGGAGGTTTGTCCGTTAATTGGAATTTCCTGCAATATTACATGCTTTTGTTGTCGTTCAATTCATTCCTCCGTGTCTTAGGAATGGTGTTTGCGTGTCATATAAGAGTAGCACAAATCGCAGTGATAAATATTCATGGGCACCTTGACCAAATGCACCAGTGGCGAAAGTCAAAGGAGGTTTCGGGTATAAACATTAGTTCTATCTGAGTAGCGGTTTACTCAGCCCCGCGTTACCATCAAGGATGCACAGACACATACACACACACACCATAACACCCGACCTTACGCGCGACCACAGCCAAAAACTGCCCATGGTGTGTAATACATATAATAATTATTTCCTAGACGGTAGTGCAGTATTTGGAAATTTTGTTGCAGCCTATTTTAAGATAAGTGACTTGGCTCTTTTACTTTCACTTTTCTTTTATAATTTGTGTATGAGCCTATAATTGCGTTCGTTTTGTGTTCAGTGCAAAACATTTCGAATGTATTTTATATTAATTTATTCTTCCCCTGACGCCTACATAATGTCTTCTTTTATACGCTTTCCCCCTCATCTCATTTAAGTATTAAGTCTCTTCCAATTTTCTCATTTTAACTAATTTCTGTTGATCTAGATCTATAATCCATTCAACAACAACGACAACAACAACAAAAAAAAAACATTGTAAATTATTATTGGGGGGGGGGCAGTTGCATTTAGAAGACCAAACGGTTTATTAATGGTGCATTAGATCTTTTTCAGGACTTTTCATAGTCACATAAACACGTGCAAACTTGCTGAAGGGCCTTACATAGTATGAGATTTGACTGGTATAGAGTGAATGATAACCAATTATTCTCAGTTCGATGCAGATGAAAGTAGCCTGGAGCAGTCTAAGACTCGGCGCATGCTGACGTTGATCGATTCGAACGGTTTGTGTCCTCCCACGCCCTTTTCATTACATTTGCCGTGTAATGAGTGAGAGACTGGTGGTACTGATACAGGAGTAAAACACAACCGTTAAGGTTAAAATATGTAAAAATTGGGTAAAACAATACCAGTTTCAGTGTCTCGCTGTCAATCTTAGCAAGCAGCATGTGCAAATGACATACATTTGACTCCCTTAAGAAACACGGGCCCATGAATTTTTCAATCAAATGGACTAACCGCACTCCCGAACAGTGTTAGTTCTCGCAGATGGTGTTGTCAGCAGCCGGAAAAGTGCCAGCAATTTGACGAGGTCACAAGAAGAGATCTAGGCTGCATGAATATTTATGTTGTTGATTTGGCACTGGTCTGAACTCCAGTATTTCGAAATTCCACCAATGAGGTCTATTGATCTTCAAATAAATTATTGGCCCAATCAATGCACAGAAAAGGTTCGTTTTCTTCAGCTATCAAGCACAAACTTCTGATGAAGTCGCGCATGAATAAAAACAAAGAGGTTGGCCTTGTGGGTAAGACCTAAAAAGGGTTAAGATCCCGTAGGGAGCAGATTTCTGTTTTTATACTTAGAACAGAAGACAAAATATGGTTGCGAAATGTAACACTCTGCCTTTGAACAAGATGTGTTATTTTACGGTTTTGTTTTATTACTTATAATATTTGTTTCATTAATTTTAATGTTGATGATTGTCTAGGTATTAGATCATAAATGGAAAAAGCATTAGTAACCAGGTATGCAGATGCCGAAGAGTCAGGAATGCACTCCCAATGTTTGTAATCGTCACTGATAGTTTTATATTAAAACTTAAGACATGTTTAAAACGTTCATGCTTAGGTACATGACTGTCCAAAATTCGCGCTTCATAAGTCGTCACTTAAGGCTTGGTTCATGAAGACGAGATAGAGAGAAGGAGGTAGGGATAGAGACAAAGAAAAAGATATCATCAAACAATGGCATTAGTTGAGAGTCTGCGACTGAAGAGCGAGATAACAACTGCTGCGAGGCATGGGCTTAAGCTTGTGAAGATTATTTATAGATAGAAATTTGTAGAGAACCGTGGTCGTTATTATATATATATTCCAGATCTGTTACATAGAGAGAAGGAAGATAAAGCATGATCATCAAAAGGTCTACTGTATTTGACACGGCCATCTAGTATAATTTTTTATTTCAAATAGGGAAGTGTGAAGGGGGCCGACTAAAGAAGCATGGCATAACATTTAATTGCGCATGGCAATTCATTATAGACATCACGTTTATAAACACAGAACTTAGGAAAGATCTAACTTGCATATAGCTATCAGTTTTGGTGGTTAAAGATGCATTGTCGAAATTAAAAATGTCTTTGCCCAGTCATTCTAAGATGTGACCGAATAGGTCATTAGTTGTGCTTGTAATTGTAATTGCAAGTATCCGGTTTCTTAATGCAGTTTATGATTAATGATTTTTTTAAAATTTGGATTTCTTGGATTATGTCAAATCAAATTCAACTGGGTCTGGTTTTAAGTATCACAAGCATAGCTCTGTTAATTGTTGACCCTCAATCAGATAATATTAAATAACCTCTGAAGCCGCCTAAAAGCTTATGAATTAGCGGAACGTATGCACAAGTATGTAAAGCGGGACTTGTAGTTGCGTTGTAGTTTTCTTTGCCTGCTCTGTTTGTCCCCTCACTTTCGCTCTACTGTCATAGATCTCTTTCATTTTCTCCAGTTTTAGCACTAAGTGAAATGCCTGAATAATGGACAATGACCAATTAACACTATCTGAATGGACTACGCAAAAGGCATAAAACTGTGGGCTTGATAACAATTATTGCCGTAGGAAAATTCGATTTTCTTAATAATCACCATAGTTGTTATTTCATATTCGGGATTCGTCTATTTTATCAAAAGCCAAATGTTACTTTTCTCAATGACTTTACAGGAGAAAGGCCTCGATTGGGTTTGCGAAAAAGCACATCATAACCAATCACTCGACAAAGCACACATGAGATTTCAGCCATTCATTTGGTACTTGGTGCAATTTAGTATATTGCCGTGTGGTATTACCATCAGAAAACAAAGCCATTTGTCTTCAATTTATTGTGTCGTTCCTTTGCTCTATTAGCAGAAAGTTATGTCATGAAAAAGGAATGATTCATTTAGCGTAATTAGCTTTGTCGTCAATGGCTTTATATTTATCCTGAATGCTAAACGGGTTCAGAGGAGTGCATTTATTTCTTGTTTGTTATGACAGAAAAGAGAAAATGCTACACAGATAGAGAGAGAGAGGGGGGGGGAGAGAGAGAGAGAGAGAGACCTAGAGAATGAGAGAGAAGGGGGTGGTGCGTATTGTGGGTGTGTGCGGGGGATAACATTTCTTTCCTCTAATATATGATTGTACAGATGTTCTAAATCTATTTTGAGTTTTACTTGAACGTCGAAATGCGGTCATGACATGACGCGGTGCGCTGGTGCAGATACGATGAAAGATTACACAGTGCGAAACGCAAATTCAAACAATGGTAGATTTTATGAATGATTTTTACTTCATCATGCTTTGCGCGTCATCGCTAATGTAAAATTTTCAGCTAATGCGGTTGGGAAAACAACAGACTTTTTAAATGAAAATGTTCACCAATGTTCGTGTTCTAGATTTCGAATGAAGGCTCTAGGCTTGCTGACAATGATAAACTTAAATGAAGATCTAGACCTTGGTTTTTTATCTAGATCTAGGTCTAGGATTAGTAGGGTCATTTGTGCTTGAGAATTCTGATATAGGTGTAGGATTAATTAAATTAGTAGGGTAATTTGTGCTTGAAAATTATAGATCTAGCAATATACTATAGATCTAATCTGGATCTAGAATCTAAGCTAGAAATCTTCTATACGGGTTCCTTTTTTTTATTATTTTTCCCTATTCGCATATGTAAATCTATCTAGAAATAGAACTAGATCTGCACGTTAACTATGCCACGCAAAGCAAGGCAGACTTGCAGATTAAGATATAAGAGAAATTACATCGATTTTTTTGTGGCACCACCGTGCTCTTTGCTGGAGATTGGCGACAAATACTTCGAGTTGTCAGACATGATTCTCGGCCTCAAATTGTTCAAGCCGCGCTCAGGTCATCATATTTGTGGCGACATGTGACTAAATGTGCTGAAGCTAAACCAAAATATGAGAACATTTCAATCAGATGATTCTTCAGACTTCTCTGATTATCTTCTATCAATCGGAGATGTATGTCATGAAATCCAACGGGACATTGGAGAATTTGCCATTAAACTGCCAGACGATAATGTTGGCCAGCACCAAACAAGAACTCCTAAATTTTGTCTTGGGTGATCTAGCGGACAAGTTTACTGATTCCTTATGGTTGCCATCCCGTTTAATCATATGGCCAACAAACCAAGGAGTAGATATTATTAATGATCAAATAATGGATAGTTTCCCAGGTGATGCCAAAGTTTATTTAAGACTTTGTTGAAGAAAATGAGCATCATTATCCTATAGAGTTCATAAATTATTTATGTCCATCTGGAATAGTGGAGTACCACCCCACATCCTGAAAATAAAAAAAAACCAGTGTCGACATGCTGCTGCGCAACCTGGATCCAGCCAACGGCCATTGTAATGGCACCCGTTATATTATTGACCAAATGCATGATCATATAATTGATGCACGTGTTGCCTGCGGTCCACATGCCGGGAAGAGAATTGCTATCCCCCGAATCCCACTGACACCGTCTGACAATGTATTCCCATTTCAAATGACTAGAAAACAATTCCCGATCAGACCATCATTTACAATCACCGCAAACAAATCTCAAGGCTAGACTTTAAAGAAAATTGGGATATCGATTAACCTAGACTTCTTTTCACGTGGCCAACTGTATGTGGCACTGAGCCGTGTAGGCTCCAGACAATCTGTCAAAATTTACTCATCAACATGTCCAGCCCTTGGAGTAACCAACAACCTTGTCTACAAAGATATCCTCCAACAGTAATACAGGTAGAACCATTAGCTGCGTGAACTACTTGACCTCACACTTACAGCGACAGTATACACATTTTAAATTAACTTATGTTTAAATTATTTTATGTGAGCTATACATTGTGGTATAACCTTTCAAATTAAATATTTTAATAGATGCAAAGGGGTAACTTATTTTTTTCTGGTGATACATATGCGATTTATAAAATACTTATGCGGATTGGGTTATAATTTTGCGGATGACAAATTTAGTCTACATGATACTAATGCGACTATTAATTGTACAGTCCACTGACCCGTTCGTAGAACACGCTATTCAGCTAGTCTTTAAAATGGCGTCTTGGTGTAGGCTATATCGGCCATATGCATTCTTGAAAAACCCTTCACAAAAACTGGCTATTGTCGTTGCTGAGTAGTCGTATCTTAATAAAGACTACGACTTTACAGGGCTGTTTTTCTTCTTCTTACCAGGCAAAATTTAAATTTTAAAAAACCGCTTGATTCTGACGCTAGTTGACATTTTGACCCATTCAGAAATCTTAATGATGTTGGTTTTTTAGGAATCAGCAGATTGGTAGATAAGCTTCTGGTTGACTTCTTTGCTGAAATTGGTTTTAAAAACCTGCTTTTTCAAACTGCTTGAACAAAGTAGTGGCCTTGCATCTGACATCCGGTGACAACAACCCGTTACTCACCCGAGAGTTTGGTAGGCTTAGAATTAGACAACTTTAGCCTAATTTTCACAGATTTTCATCCTTCATAGAATGCCTCATAATAATGTGCTCTATATGTTCGGTGTCTTTCTGCCATCTTTCATTCAAACCTTTTTGTTGTTGTTGTTGTTATTGTTGTTGTTGTTCACAATGATCAAGTGCCTGAAGATTTTTACCCTGGGTTAAAAAAATGACATGGCGAGTGTGGGCCAGTTTCAGATGCGGAAAAGTTCCCATGTATTGTTCTTCATCCCGGTTTGTTTATTTATGTTGCTTTTACATATTACACACAGTTTTGTATTCTGAAAAACAACATCACTGTTAACAATACTTGTAGTTTGACTTTTTGACCTACCCGGAGAAGTTGAGTGTGCCCAATCTCGACTAGAAGAACAAAGGCGCTCGACCGAGTTCAACACAAAAGCCAATGTTGGTTAATATGCTAAAGCTCGACCCATCGTTTGACTTTTTGACCCAACGTAAAAGCTCAATGCTACATATGGACTTCGCGTATCATCCTGGAGTCAACAACGGTCAATGGCTCGAATGCAATTCTTCTCCTGAATAGGTCTGTATCTATATAATGCATCTGTCGGTGCACTAGTCTTGAAAACAAGCACGAACAACTAATCACTAGAATAAACTAATGCAGATTTGCCGTCTCTTCGAGAACGAAGTTGTTGTATATATTCTGATGCGATGTAGAGAACAATATGAGTGTTGAAGAAACTTATTAAAGGTTTTGTTTTAGTAAAACGCATAAATTGGTGTAAGTTGAAGTTAAAATCGAGGCGATAGAAGTACATGCACGTCATCAAGATGTGAAAGTACAGTCATGCATGTAACTCCAGGCTACCGGATTAAGCAGGCGTAGCCACACCAATATACCCACCTCCCCCCAACCACCACCATCACAACCTTCATTCTTAAAAGGTAGCTCAAACGATATAGGCCTATCCTGTTTTGCTTTTTTAAGAGAGCTTGGGCGTATGAGTTGATAATGCAGTCTTATTATTACTGGACAACGAGTCAAGACCGATATTGAACATAAGCTGCCAAAATAAAGAGGCTTTTGCCATGAATTTTGCGGTCAGAAAATGCACGTCCTTTAAAAAATCATTAGCTTGCAACTCGGTCTTCATATGTTTATGCTGGTTGACAGGTGATCGCGGTTTATTTTTCGAATCTCTTTGCAGGTGGTCAATCGTTTTCGTCAGGCTGTTGTGCGCTGCTCCATCGGAGACAATATCATAGCCAGCATATTGCTTGAAAGTTTACGCTTAATGTCGAGTTAAGTCAAATAATAAGGCCTTTTCACACCGGCAACGACAATGATGATAATGATATAAAACGTTTAGTTTTGATAATAATGATAAGTGACATTCATGAACAATAATATTGGCCATAATGATAATGAAAGTAGTAGAAGTAGTAGTAGTAGTAGTAGTAGTAGTAGTAGTAGTAGTAGTAGTAGTAGTAGTAGTAGTAGTAGTAGTAGCAGCAGCAGCAGCAGCAGCAGCAGCAGCAGCAGCAGCAGCAGTAGAAGTAGTAGCAGTAGTAGTAGTATAAAATCAATAACAATATTAGCAAAGGCAATGTTTAACTTTTTAAAGTAAACTTGCGAAAGACAAATCGTTATCAATACGTTTTGAAGAAACCAGCAAGTTACCTAAAATAAATAGTGAACAAATTTGAGTTAAAGTTTTTTTTGCTTTTTTCCCCTTATGCCTTAAGAACTTCAGCTTGAGAAAGGTATAAAACTGGAGCTTTACAATTATTTATAATTGACCTTATACTGAAAACTAATGTATTCTGGATCCGCGAAAGCAGTACTGGGTCTCAGTAAATTCAAGATCACATTTGAAAAGGAAATAAATATTATTGCAACATTAGATTTAATAATCAACTACTCTTAATGCAAAACAATAAGTATCTGCGAGTAAGAGAATTTTGGGGGGGTTGTTTATGAGGCCTAGAACTATTTCGTCTGTTCAGAGACCTAACGTCTTCAGGTGGTATGTTAGAGTGCTTAGGTAAGTATATAAATCTTGAGATGAAGACGGGGCTAAACCGCTACATAAAAGTTAAAGCCTTCGTGTTATACTGTTATAGGCCTACACAAAAAATCATATACGGGAGGGGGGGGGAGGGTCTAATACATGTTTTACTGGTACTCTAACGCCGTTCGGGAGCAGTGTCGTCGGACTTAGTAGCTTCGGCTGTCTTCCTTAGTATTTCCACGCTGAGGTTATGTCCTTATTGTCTGTTCCCAATGCGTGCCTGATTGTCCAAGTTTTTCGAGTCTCGAGAGCCCGGTATTTCTTTTTTAGCGTTCTAGATATACAAATTTTTTTGAAAGGTGTTTATGGATATATTAGGCACATATTGAAAGTAAGTTTAGTTTTGTATAACAACCGATGGTTTTTACCTGATGTAATAACTGTGAAATATTACATGGCATCAAGACTTGGCACTGGAGTGTTTCCTTGCTCCTGTCTCTAGTGTAAGACCACGGTCACATGTATGTTCCCATTTTCTTCATGTTATTTGTGTTTATAGAGGAAAGTTCAACACGGTCGAGAACTAACATATCCAGAATGTTTAGATCTGAGGTAAGAAAGGAAAATGTATTTTTTAAAATAGAGGCGGCGTGGCAGAGTGGTTAGCGCGTCGGACTCCTGATCCGGCAGTCGCGGGTTCAATTTTCGACCATGCCATGTTGCTATTGCCTTTGGGCAGCATTTTACGCTTACTTTCCCCAGTCCACTTTCCTATAAAATGGGTACTCAGCTACAAGCAATGCTTTGTTTTGTGATATACGCCTGCAACACCCTGCATATCGCTTAAACGTCGCTTAAAAATCTACTGGTCTGCTGGGCCATCAGTAGTGCTACTCTTGTGGCGACACAGTCACGTTGAGTAACAAAGCCAAATTTTCCAAAATAATAAATGACGAGAGGAGCTGGGTACACTTTTGCGAACTTTCAAAAAAAAATTTGATGCAATTCTGTAGTATCATTGAGTTGTGAAAATATTTTCTTTTAACTGCTGAAGTCTTTGGAGTGCGTAACGTGTTAAATCTATCAGGAATTGGAACCAATGGAGCGAGAATGCATTAAATCATACATATAATAATAATAATAATAATAATAATAATAATAATAATAATA
>BMAT01006598.1:1155817-1170681 GCA_019649035.1 Elysia marginata
ATCCACTTAAATGCTTTTTAAGCGCTTTATGGGCCCATATTTTTACGTAAACCCAGGTGAAATGCAGACCTGCCACTACTCAAGATGAAAAATCAGTATGATTGAGCTAAAAAACCAGTAAACGGGGTTAAAAAATCTGTATGACTATGTACCAGTACTCACAAACCCTGGCGCTTTTTTCAGTAAAAGCACAAACTCTTCAATTTTATTGTGGGGATCATAATTTATATTATTTTAAAAAATATATAAAAAAGTATTACAGTATAACTACCCTGCTCCATGTAAAAATACAGTAGATCAACCATAAATTATTTTGGTATATATAGCATAACTTTCAGATTGTTTTTTTTTTTATCAATACAAAACTATGAAATCAGTTCTGAAGTTTGGCTCATTGGGTGGTAGTTGTCAAGCAGTAAAAAAATCAGTATTTTGTAAAACAAATCAGAATATTTTTGTTTATATTTTGGCCAAAAAATCAGTATAACACTGATTTAATCTGTATGAATGACAGGTCTGGAAATGGCCTAAGTTTCTAATTAAACTTCTTTAATTTTTTCCTATGTTTTGTGTTTGTTTTTTAATTGATGTCTCTATGTGCTACTAACGTTCGAATAATAATTAATATTGAAGTTCGAAATTCGAAAACATTTGCATTCGCCAATATTCTTATCTTTTGTTTCATATTGCAATTTCAGACAAATCAGAGGATCTTCAAAAATGTATACTCTCAGGATTCTTCGCTAACGTTGCCCGCCTTCAGCCGAGCGGGCAATATCGTTCTCTTCGGGATGACCATCCTTTATACATCCATCCTACTTCAGTCTTAGCTTGTGAGGAACCTCCTCAGTGGTAAGTCAGTCGCTCTCTCTCTCTCTCTCTCTCTCTGTTTCTCTCTCCCTCTCTCTGTGTTTCTCTCTCCTCTGTCTCTCTTTCTCTCTTACTTTCGCTCTTTCTCCTTTTTCCCTCCGTTCTCAAATTCGCCCTTACTCTCCCTTTTCCCTCCGTTCTTAAATTTGCCTTCACTCTCTTTTCGGTAAACTACAATACATGTACTGCCTTTGATTTAGTCAATGTCAACCTAGCTTGCGTTGGGTTAAATCATTTTAGATTTTTACTCAGGGCTATAAACCTATTAAAAATTATCAATTGGTTTTGAGATATTAACTAGTCATATGTACTATGTAGAACTGTCACCTGTTGGTCGACTGGACAGGTGTAAATGTAGCTAGTTTTTTGTGGGAGAATGGGTTTTTTGTCTTTTTTATCCTTTTTTTTTTAGCTGTGTGTTCAGATTAATTCCATCCCAATAAGTAGCTTGTGTGGGCTAAAGCCACATAACAGTAGTTATTTACCATGTTGTACGGTAATTACTTTATGCTATGCTCTGTATGTATTCGTTTTCTATTTTTAAAAGACTGGCCCGATTTGCTTGTTTTTGTGTACGAGTTGTTTTTTATGCTTAAGAAAAATCTTATGAATTGTGCTGTTTAATAATCATATACTCCAGAGACTTAAGAAAAATGGTTATGAAAGTGAGCAATATTTGGTATTCGCTGTTCCCTGTCTCAAATTCTTTACTTCAGAAAAGATTAGGAAATTGCTTTACCAATGAAATAATCATGGCTTAGTGCATGTATGTGTCTATTAAAAGTATTATTGTACATATGTATATTTAACGCTGTCTGTTTTTCCATAATAATGATCAGGGTGGTTTTCAATGAAGTTATACAAACCAACAAAGACTATATGCGTGATGTCACTGTCATTAATCCTGAATGGCTGCATGAACTGGCTGCTCACTTCTACCATTTTGGCACGGTAAGACTTCACAATTTAACTCTTATACATTTTGATTTGTTTACATTTACATATAGTATGGTTTCTGTTAATTGATTTTATAAATCTTTATACACATAGCCTACACATACTTGATTTTTTTTTTCCATTTCATTTTATTATGTTGTAGTCTTTTAAAGAGGTACCCTGTTGCTTCCAATTAAAACTAAAGATTTTAATCTGAAGGGTATGTTTTAAAAATGTGCAGGTTGCATATTTAGAGTTTTGTCGTTTCAAGTTATGGTATCAAATGTCACTCAAAGGAGGTCTTAATATTATGTATTTTTGGGTAAATGAATTTTATTTCTCGTTTTTATTTTATCTTTTCAATATATTGTACATGTACATGTTTAAATTTTATGTTTTTCGAGTCTCTTTGTTTCCTTTTTTGATTTTTTCTGTATTGCTATTTTTCTTTTAGCACAGTGGAATCCTGATAAAGTCAACACCTTGGGACCGACCAAAAATGTTGGCTTTAAGCAAGATATAAAGAAATACAAAATGGGACTACAAATCAGAGTTGACTTTAACCAAGAGTTTCCGTTAAAGGTGTTGACTTTAAGTGGATTCCACTGTATTTCTACTGTTTATGTAGCTTATGTATTAAACATTTACATCTAAATGCCTAAAATAAAGTACATGCATACCCTGCTTATTTTGATTCACATATGTTGTATGTTTTTATTCCAGGAAAGAGAGCTGGCAGCTAAAAGAGCTCGACTGGAGTAAGGCGGATTATGTGGGAATAAAAAATTCTATTTTCCCATCAACCTGGTTTTGTTTTTGTGTGCAGTACTGGGCTGTTTTTGTAACTATTCTAAAAAATGGGACAAAAAGTTTGCTTGGAAAATTCAACTTTGTAGTAATTTATATTGACTCTATAACTATTTGATTCAACTTTAACTCTACATTGTTATAAGCTGAAACCCTGATAGTCAACATTTTGGGGTAAAACAAGGTGTTGAATTAAGCTATAGTTGACCTTAATTTAACCATTTAGAAGTACATGTACTCGTATAATGTCGTAAAGATAGATGGGTAGATATGGAGAAAGGTAATTTGAGGTACTGAGTGAAACCGAGAAGTTGTTGAAGTGTAAGGGGACAGAGAGAGGAAAGGACAAGATAGAGATGAGTTGCGATGGACAATTTTAAAACTAAATTACAATAGGATATTGTGTTGCAGGTATGCAGACAGAGTGCTCCGAGATGAATGTAGAGAGTGAGGCAAAGACAATGGCAAGGTTTAAACATGCTGTATGCTTGGCAATCAGAAATTCAAGTCATAAAGAACAGTAAAAGCGGTTTCACCATACTGATTAAAGTGCCAATAGATTTCTACATAAGTTTACTTAAGTTTTCTGTATGAGCGCTCAAAAAGTATCACCTGTTTGGGCAAATGCAGTGGCAAATTATCATCAGAAAATATATTCCAGTCTGAGCCACACAATGTACTCAAAATGTCAAATTACTACAGGAAGATGTGTCAACATTTTTAATAGCTCAAGATGCAATTCAAGGGTTTATCTCATAATTAGACAAAAATACTTAGGGCGAAGATAACAAAGTTCCCTTTGCAAGTTTAACATTTCTCTGGCACATGGCACACGCCAATAAAATTATGAGGCTACAAAATACATGTATCTGAAGCTCACTCTGCAGACTCCAAGTCTAATCTTGTACTCTTGATGTTTAAGTTGCCATTCACTGATTCAGAGCTTAATCATGGTCTACACTAAAATGTACAGCTTGAATATTAATTATTATGAACATTGTGACTAAAATTTGTAAAGTGCATAATTTATATATCTTAAATGGATGGACTTGTGATCATTCTAAATATAAATGTTTCATCATCACTGGTGACTTCAACATCCATTTTGACCCACCCGATTTCTATCAAACAAAACAAGTAATAGACCTTTTATTTGAATACAATCTTGAACAAATTGTCAACAAGCCCACACACATATCCAACCATATACTAGACTGGTTTGTTGCTCCATCAAATAATTGTTTTGTGAGTTCCTCTGATGTCATCAATAACCTTACATTGGACCATATTATACTATACTGTAATTTTCCCCAAGTCGAAAAGAAGCTCAAGACTTTTACCACCCGTGAACTCAAGAGTCTGGACATCAACGCTTTCAAACAGGATATCTCTAATAACGCCTCTCAAAAATGCAAACTAACATGGTCTATGGAGGAGTTGAATAACTTGCTGCGCTCTACACTTGATAAACATGCACCCTTACGTACAAGAACGCTATCAGAGGGCCCCAACGCCCCTTGGTTTGTTCCTGAAGTCAAAGAAGCCAGACAACAACGAAGACAAGCAGAGAGGAGGTGGAGGAAATCTAATCTTAATATTGACAGAGAACTTTTCTTAATTCAAAAGAAAAAAGTAACATTTTTTATATTTTATAAGGAAGTTAAAGAAAGATCATTATTTGAACAAATTGTCATGTGTTAAAACTTGCAAAGAGCTTTTGAGTATAACAGACCATCTCCTTGGCAAAGAAAAATGTTCGCAACTGCCAGAGGGGACTATTACAGATCTCATTGAGGAATTTTCTACATTTTTTATAGAACAAAATAATAACTACATGTATTAGGTCTAGTTTTGTTGATTGTGATCCTCTCCCTCTCTATCAAAAACTATAAGATGGTCCTCTTTTTGGTGTTTTTAAAGATGAAATAGAAAAAAAAGCTTAGCCGACATCATATTAAAATCAGCATCCAAATCATGTTCCTTAGGTCCCACCCCAACATCTGTACTCAAGCAATGAAGAAGAAGTACTAGTGATAAAGCATGTTGTAGTAGTAGTAGTAGTAGTAGTAGTATTCGCAGTAGTAGTAGCTGAGCAAATATTCATAAAAACAAGTCTTCAGTTCACAGGGTTCTTAGAGGCAAACTGAATGAAAAGAATAAATTTTCCAAAATGGTTCCTTGCTTGCTGAGGCCAGACCATAAAGATCGAAGGGTGCTCACCAAGCTGCTGGATCAATATGAGTGATCAGTATTGAATCGCCTACACTGCTCTATGGATCTGGTCTCATTTGGTTTTTGACTATTCTCAAACTTTCAAAGATGAAAAAGTCACTTCATTGCCGCCACAGATTTTTGTCAGAAGAACCTATTTTTGCAACAAAAAAGCACAATGTAATCAAACAGCTGGATAAAGCTGTTTTTTGTCGCTGCTTTTGACAGCTGATTGCAGAAAACTATTAAGCGTGATGGTTGTTGTATTGAGAAGAAAAAGCAAGTGGTATACCATGCCAAGTTTCATTGTCCTAGTTTTTCTGTTCTTGAGGAGGAAAACTTACTTTGGTGATGGACCTCGGAATTATCTTCTGGTGACGAAAACATTGTGGTGAAAAGCAAACAAACATCTGTAAGTAAACAGTATAGGTTATGTTTATTTACAAGAGATCTCAAGTGGACTATTTCTCTCGGGCTTGTCAATCACATATAGTAATTTTAGTATGTTTAAATACACAACATCCACAACATTAACAGCTTCCAAAAACTTTGAAACAATCAAGAGGCCACAGCTCTATATAACCAGCACTTGTTGTCAGGCAAATAAAAGAAACTCATAAGGTTGTCTCCACAGGTTTGAAGATGGTGGGAGCTGGTTTTATGGAGGACAGGGCTGTCTCGAAAGCCATGGGTGGTCAGGCTGGCCGCAGGTGAGTGAGGATTTGCTGCTGCATATGCTCTGAAGTTTTTAAAAAAAATACATGAAAGTCAAGTCAGCATTTCAGAGAAGTACAGCAGGAAAAAAAAACATTCTTTCAACAGTCCCTATATTGACTCTAGTGTGAGGAAATACAGTACAGTCGACTCCACTTAAGTCGACGCTGCATAAGTCGATTTTCAATCAAGTCGATCTTTTTCCTTGGCCCCTCCCCCTTCAGATAACAAAAATATAAGCACAAGCACATAAGTCGATTTTCATATAAGTCGAGCTTAGAAAAGCTCATGCTGCAATAAATATGACGATATTCGTTAGCTCCAATCCTTCTGAACCACACTAAAAGTATAGGTCGATATTAGAAAAGCTCATGCTGCAATAAATATGACGATATTCTTTAGCTCCACACTAAAGCTAGACAGATCGAGTCTTCACCAGACCCATCGCCGTATAACCTATAAAGATCCAACAGAACCTCAGGAGACAATAACCCGACCCAAGTCATCGTATAAGAGTTCCCGAGAACCTTAGAGACGTTAAACAACCTTGAAAGCAGGAGACAATAAATCCCTAAAACCACACTCTTACACCAGTCTTTGTAATCGGCAGTGTTGAAAAGTCTACAGGTGTGGCTATGCGTGACCCACAAGACTACGATGATTAAGTAAACAAAGTGTCTAGACAACACGTCTCTTTTTGTCTGACTGGTCAAAGCTTCCTCCCTCCCACCCCTCTCTCACTATGAACAAGCTAGGCTTGGCATGCCAGGATTAGTGGCCCAGCTGGAGCCATCTGGCCTGTGTAGGTGGGTGTGATTCTGGAGGAATATGCGATCTCTATCACTATCACACTGCAGTAATGTCAATCGCAATATGACTGGTCTCGTGTATTATGGGACACACGCTCTGTGTTCCAGATGCGTTATGTCTTACATGATTGAATCTGACTGATAGAAGCCCCTCCCCCCTCCCATCCCAGGGATTCTTCCCAAAATGATACTGAAGTGAAACTGAAAGAATAAAAGGATAGTGCGAGGGTAATCATGCTAGATCCTTTCATAGAGATTAGTCATTGTAATGTTGAGAGAGCTAGATCTAAAGAATATCATATCGCCACTGAAAACAGCAGGCACAGAAACATCCCGTCATAATTAAATTATCTTGACCTGTACTACAGTGTTGATCTAATCTACCATCTAGCCTACGAAGACAATAGGAGACTTACAACTTGAAGTAGAGCTTTCTCAGTTTAAACTTCATCATGGCAGGCAGGGAATTAACAACCCTGACACTTATGCGAAAAATTGAACTACTCGACAAATTACGGTACTGTAATTCTTTTGTAATTCATAATATATGATTTTACTGTTAATTACGTTGTTCCTTAAAAAAATATTAAATTACGTTTTTGGATGGATATTTTTTTATTAAAATGAGTGAGAAATATAAAAAAAATAAATAAATAACGTCAACAACAACAAAATAACAGCAAATACTCAGAGAAAATTATACAGATGAAGACCTTATGCTCAAATTTTTAATCAAGGGAGATAACCCAGCTATTACTTAACTCTATTTTTCATTTAAGTCGATCTTAGTACTTATGTCCCCTGGAAATCGACTTAAGCAGTGTTGACTGTAGTATCCGGTTAAACGCACTCCAGTTAAATGCACGCTACGGTTAAACTAACGCCAAATCGCTATGACCGATTTATTTCTATATAATCAGTATACCCTAAACGCACATTATATCGGCTAAACCACTCGCTATGAAATCGGGAAAAATTACCTTTTAAATGGATCAGGCAACCACTAGGATGCAAGCGATAGCGAGTTAGTTCGTTTTGAGGTATAGGCCAGCATCCCTCCACATAAATTCGCACCTTCTTTGTTAAAACGCAGGCCTATCTACCCACGCATGTTGTGTGAAGGGTAAGACTTGGAGGCAGGAGTGTGAAGAGAGAGGGTAAAAGGTGGACAAAGACCTGTGGGGCTTGGATGAACAAATCAGATGATGCAAATTGCCAACACCTCGCCCGCCCGTCTACTGAGTGACAGTGACAGGGGGACTGTAGGCTAGCCCTTGGCCTGTGTAGCATTGTGTGATTGGCTTTCTTCTCGTCCCGATCACGCCTCCCCTCCCCCTTTTTACTACTTCTCATAAGTGCACGTATCTCCTAAACGCACGCTAATTGGGTCTCCCAAGTGTAGTGCGTTTAACCGGATACTACTGTAACAGTGCAGTGACTCTGAACTTACTTCCAAGCCCAGTGATGCGCCAAGTCAGTATATTGACTTTAGAGGCAGCTCAAAGCCCAAAAATTAAATCGTTCTTGTGAGCTAGAGGTTTGTCTGTACTGAAGAATGCACAAAAACACAAGACGTATAGAGCAGGTTTAGAATCTATGTCCAGAGCCTACTGGACCTGCCAAAGTACAGAGCATGTCTCCCGTGCAGCTAACAAGTCAATAAATTTCAAAATACTAAGCTGAATCTAGCCTAGCCAGATAGTAAAAATAAATATTACATCTAGAAAACTTTCAATTCTAAGAACTTCAATTATCAAATATAAGTATGTAAATACGCATGGATAATTTTTCCAGTAAAACAAAATGAAAAAAATAACTGATTACAACCAGTCCATTCCATAAATTTAAATAAAAACCAACCTGACAGCCTCAAACAGCCTTTGAATAGTACCAGGTGTAATAAAACCAGAGGCTTGGAACAGGCAACATCTTGGGCAGTTCTCGCTAGGCTGAGGGCATTGAAGACTTGTAGTATAGGATGCTTCATTATCACTTGCACTCCTGCCAAAATTCAAAACATTCTGTGTTTTCTTACAGGCCTAATGTACTTTTTCTTTAACAAAAAATATTTATTTATTATCATAGCAAATGTATATATAATGTTAAGGAGTTTTTGGAAGTGTTATTTCATAAAAATTGAACAAATCTGAACATTCTTATTACTTTTCGTCCTACCAAATACTTAGAACTGGCCAGATCTCAGTTCACTATGGCTGCTTGTACACTTGCCAAATGCATATATATTCGAAATAAGTTTTAAAACTTCACAATAATGAATTTGTATTTTCTTGTTTAAGTATACATTATAAATGTACACCAAATACATGAATTGGCATTTTACAAAATAATTAAAAACAGGACAAACTAAGGTGTCTAGGGATAATGTTATCCATACAAGCAACTAGATGTATCACAAGATATTAATAGAAAATGATATGAGCAATTAATTTTATATATAAAAGAAAAATAAATAAAGCTGAATTGGTTAAGCTTCATAGATTTTGAGGAAGTGAGCATATTTTTTTTAATCACTTTTTACAATGTATACTTTAATTATTGGGCCTGCACTTGCAGCATGCATTGAAATCAAATTGGCTTTGAAATCACCACATCTCTGCACTCAAACTCATTGACTTACATGTCCACTCTACAAGCCACAGCTCCCATCCACTCAAACACCTCTAGAAAGTGACAGGCATCGTCATTTGATTCTACCATGGGATCATCCACTTTAACTTTTGGGCAAGGCAGGCTAGTAAGAATGTTTGTTTTGCGTAATAAAGGCCCACGCTCAACCTTTTTACATTTGTCCAGGAAGTAGTTACTCACAGAACTCGAGCACACATTTTTCTCTAGAAAAGAATGAGTGTACATGTACATGTCAAGTATTTTTAAACTGATTACTAAGATAACATATTAATAGACACTAAGTGGAAAAAGTATTTTTAGATTCTTAAAAGTAAATCATAATACAATAAAAACATCATACTCGTAATTGGAATCTTTTGGGAATGAAGAAAAACTCCAAATTAAGAGGATTCAATTTATACTTGTTTACTTAGCCATTTCTCAGATCTATAGCACTTTCCTCTCTCTCTCTCACCCTATCCTTACGTAATGCAACAAAAAAATGTATTCTATGGGCCAAAGACACCTATCATCTACAGGTTTTAGGATATGTATTGAGAGTTTATTATAGACCTTTAACACTTGGAAGAGATAAAATGGCTAGGGATTAGAAGGAAAATTTCTTTAGGCCTTAATATAAACTTTGAATTAAGAGAATTGAGCCTTATGAACTTTGAATCCCCATCTAACAAAGCCATAGAAGAAAAAAAAAACCTCACATGTAGAGAACTTTGAATTATGAGAAATTAATAATCAGACTTTAATTTTGGAGGTTACCTATGTAGATGAGGTACCAGTATTTAAAGTTTATGTAAAAATTATTTAAAGACAATCCATGTCATCTTCAACCCTACTTGTGTTGCAAATAACATAATTAACTGCAGAGGCTACTCAAGGTTTAAAATAAAAAAAAAAAACATTTAGAAGCACAAAAAGCACTTGGTTGCCTCATATAAATATCCAGGACTTCAGAAAATTACTTCATTACATTATGTGAAATATTGCTACAGTATCAGAATTTCCATTCTTAGAAAATAAAACTCAAATGTTCTACAGTAGTATCTGGTTAAACGCACGTCAGATAAATGCAGGCTACAGTTTATCTAACGCCCAATCGCTATGACTGATTTTCTTCTAAATGAGCGGTATACCCTAAACACATGCAACATCGTCTAAAGGCACGCTATGAATTATGACATCGGTAAAAATTAGTGGATCAGGCAACCACTAAGGCGTGCAGAAAAAGTCTGAATCACTCAGCAAGGATTCTCATCTTCCTTCGTTGTCATCACTGCCATGCTATATTTGCACGTTTTGAATTGGGAAGGCTTAGAAAGAGGCAAGGGCGTGAATAGGGAGGCATGGAGGGTAAAAGGTGGACAAAGGCCTGTTGCGTGGGGATGGTTTGTGTAGACCTTAGAGCACAACAAGTGATATCATGATGCAACGTGTACTTCACCCATCCAGCAATGACAGGTAACGTAAACTGTTGTAGGCTAGCTTTTAATAGTCTTATAGTGTTCAGCTCGACCACGTCTTTCCCCTTCCCCTCCCTGTTGGTCCCCCCCTCTTTGGTCAACAAATGGTTGGATGGTTGCAATGCGATAATTGCCAAATCAGCTTACATAAAGTGATACACCACTAGGTTACAAGACAATCATGTCTTGATGTTCTTGTCTGTACCGTTTCAGTTTGTGCGGTCCAGGGAAAGAATTTGGTTTTTATTGTCTTGTTTTAATTTAAAGGGAAGTAACTAGATCTAGTAATTTTTACTACTTTCTATAACTGCACGCATCTCATAAATGCACGCTATATGAGCCTCCCAAGTACCGTGCGTTTAACCGGATACTACTTTATTTTTACTCATTTTTGGCCTCACTACTTGTCCACTTTTATATCAAATGTGCATTTTTCTAAATAATAATCTAATCCTTAGATGGAAATACACCTTGATTCTAATACAAAACCTATCCATTATCCAATTCTGCTTATTGAAGATAAATGCCAAAAATTCACATGGTAAGCTAAATTATAGTGTTGTTTGAACAGTTACTCATTATTGAGGGAAGAACTCATCCTAAAAATGCTCCCAATTTTTTTTTAATCTAGGGAAATTACATAACTGGTTATTTGTTGGCGTAAGAGTGATTTTTTATTGGTAATAATAACTCACGCTGAGGCTCCCATGCAATGTAAAAGTCAAAGGTTAGGCCAAGTCTGTTTTTCAGGCACCAGAGAGTAGAGTCGTAATTTTTCTTTCCTGGCTTAAAGTGGTTTGCCAGAAGGTTTATCTTTACAACTGGCAATGTAGAAAAAATGTTAAGTGAGGTTTATGAAATTGTTTATGATTAGCGTTTACAAACCATCTTGCACATTGCGCAGTAGCAGTAAAGATTCGTTAGTTGTACCTACAGTGAAAACTAAGACCTATGGAGAAAAATCATTTTCATATGCAGCTTCTCGTGTTTGGAACTCGCTTCCTCTGCCCATTCGACAGATAAAGGACTCGCAGGAGTTCAAGACTGCGTTAAAAACGCAACTATTCCAAATGTATCTGTCCTAACTTTATTTTGTTCTGTGAATGTGTATTGAAAAGATATCAATGTCATTGTTGTCTAATGCGCTTTGAGCTTTTTGTAAAGGTAGAGGATAGGTGGACCCCGGGGTCCACTTAACCAAAACCAAGCTTTTAGGATAGGTGGACCCCGGGTATTGATATCAAATATCAATAATAATAATAATAATAATGAAGAACATTTACATAGCGCTTTTACAAAAGAAAGTGGATAGGTGGACCCCGGGGTAAAAGCGCTATGTAAATGTTCTTCATTATTATTATTATTATTATTATTATCTTAGCAACAGTCAATACAAGGATTAAAAAGTAAAAGTAATAACTCATTTGTATGGTGCACAGATCCATGAAAATGCTCCAAGGAACTGTGAAATTACAATAACAAAATTACAAGTACTATAATTTAAAACATTCGCATTCATTCAAAGCTAAGATGAGCCTAATATGGTACAGATTAAATAATTATTATAGGGATATAGAGCCAAAGGACAAAATTAATCAGCCATTAAAAGCAATTTTATTTAAAATAATTCAGACTATTGAAGTTCTCTGACTTTCTAGTATCTAAGCATAGATAATTCCAGAATAGTTATTGCCAGCAATAAAACATTTAAGAGAGGTATGGTTCAGAATAGGATTATATCAAAAGTTTTAAAGAGGAAGACACATGAAAGCATAATGAAGTAACAACTTTTTTTTAGAAGGCAAATTTATATTTAGAGTAAAAAATATGTTGTTTTGAAGAAGATTAGTCATTTGACATAATAGGAGTGAGGGAAACTAGAAGATATAAAATATTTGCAATGCAATTATATGGATGAAGATTATGCTCACCGTAATTGTCATTACACTTTTGTTGGTGTGTTTGCTTTGTAGCTTCCAGCCCTAATTCAATATAAGTGTCTTTTGTAAGGTGGAGAATCAGCCAACCTGTGTGATTACAGATTCAAGAATAAAGAGTATTATAACAACTTTGTATGCCAAAAGGTCAAACAAAGTATTTTATCTAAAAATAAGACCAAGGTAGATTTTTTTTAAAACTCTATGGAAGTTCTAGGGTCCACGGTCAGTTTTACATAGATGGCAAAAATAGTATATTTTGCAAATGTGATTTTGAGGCTAAAGAGATAAAACCAACAAAAGAAAAACACATGAAAGAACATTGACTTAACATCCTAAAAATACACATATTCTTGTGAAAACAATGTTTGCATAATAATAAGAGCAGTTCAATCAATGAAGCTTTAACAATATTAAAATTCAGTCTGTAAATAATGAAAAATTCACTCTAGTAGTCTAGGTACTTGAAAAGGTTTGTGGTAATCAACGAAGCAAATAAAGTTATGGATTAGATGTAAGAGAGGTGGCTGTTTTTTGTATATGATAGAAATTGATGATTTCTGACCAGTTGGGGTGACTGCTACACAGTTGTGTGTGTCTAATCTTGTGTTGGCAGACAGCATGTAGATAGAACCTGTCAAATAGAGCAAAATGTACAAAATGATATTTAGAGAATTAGATATTTTTGCAAACATTGAACAAAATTTTTTTTTTTACAACTTGCATCTATTTATCAATCATTTTCTATGTTTAGACAAATTTTTCTTTAAAAATATTAATATTTGATATTTGTGAAAGCCTGGGAAAAATCAGCAGATGTATCATTTAATTTTTAAAAGATAAAAGAGCAAAATTATTATACATAATCATAATGTAACAACTTACACCTTTTGCCCTGATCTAATACATGTTCAAAACTAAAAATTGAGTCACTTTTAAAAAGATGACTAGTAAAAGGTTTGAAAGCTTAACTAAAATGAAAACTGACTTCTCTTAACTATGACTGATCCGTTGTTCTTCTTGGTCTGATTTTAATCATGAGATTATAATTTCCTTCTTTAGAAATTAGACTGTGTCTTCCTTAAGTTAAATTTTTTTAAAATAAAGTAAAATGTCTTTCATAAGTCCAACTCTATAACCTCTTAGATGATAACAATGACAATCGACAATGCTGTGAATCCAGTAATGAAAAAACTGAAAACCTTGAGTATTAATACAATGATAGGTAGACAGACTGTGTGTGCTCAAATAAAATAAATTTTATGAGAATTGAACAGTGTAGCAATTTTTTTTAGATCACGGTTTTTCATTCAGGGTGAGAAAAAGCTCATACATAGATCATGTCCATTGACTGAAAATTAAGATGAAACTATTTTTTTAACTGTATAAATCAATAACATATGAAAATGAGCTTCAAGTTTACATTTCAAATTTACCTCTAATCATAGTCAATTATTGCAAAACATTATGACTATGAGTTTATAGTGGTCATCAAAACCATTCATAGGAAGTTACATGAAGGTCTCTTTATTTAAAATGTAAAGTTTATTAGAATCGAACATAATTTACAGTTTTATCTCTAAATGGTTAACATGTATTTTGCTATTCAATCATTTCACTTTCTTATTTTGAGAAAGAGAGTTTTTTTCTATCTGAAAATTGGCAATCTGAAGGTAAGCTTTGAATTGAATAATTCTCATTAGGTTCTTATAAGTTTAAAGTCTACCAATTCATAGTTTGCTATTAAAACATCTCTGGAAATTTTGGTTGAAGCCTTTGTACTGACAGCTGTTCATAATGCTGACATGTTACTCACAGATGACGACGTATTGTCATTCAAAATAGCCATGTTCATCATTCTATCCCAAGTCCTTGCAAATTCTAGGTATTCTTGAAGGCTTCAAAAGCCTTGAATGAAATTGTATCCCCTACAACTTTACGGGTTTCTTTGCTTATATTTGTTTGCTTACAAACGCAACCCATATGACAGTAACAAAGCCTCCTTCCACATTCTCTTCATCATATTCCATGCACACAAGCCTTCACATCTTAATACACTGCATTTACCCACTCAAAGAAATTCAAAAGATGATAGAATGGGACCTACTTTTTCAATACTCCACACTTGTGACTGTGAAGACTTGTCTGATCCACTCAAAAGTTTAAAAAAAATATAGAAATAAAATTGTGTAAAATAGAATAATTTTGTGAATAGAGAACTTTGGTTGTGCCCAATGTCGTTTAATGCAATGTCTACTGTACACATTTCTTTGGATACAGGATTGTAATTCAATGTATTCAGAAGAGGAAAATCTGAATTTATTACCTCTTTTCATGAATGCTTGGATGAAAGGTATTTCTATAATTCTGTAAAGTGGTAGACTATGTAACTTGTAGTAAAGTTGGTCACCAAAACATTCAGAAATTGACTCTGGCAATGCATTGGCTCCTGGAAGAATCATTGTAATCTAAAA
>BMAT01006602.1:167498-185041 GCA_019649035.1 Elysia marginata
TGACACACATATCCCTTCCCCTCTTCTCACTCTCTCTATCTTTCTCTCTCAATCTCTCTGACACACACATCCCCTTCTCTCTTTCTCTCTGAATGTGTAGGCCTACATGTTCCTTGCTTTCTTTCCTCCAATGTCTTTTATCCTGCTCAAGTGAAGTTTTTACTCTACTTGCCTTTTCCTTTTTCCGCAACTTAAACTTTTCGTTTTTCACGTAGACAAGATCTGCACTCTCTCTCTCTTTCTCTTTCCTTACCCTCCCTCTTTATCCACCAACGCACTATACTATATTCCTCCATAATTGGATTGGTAACCGACCCCTTCTCCGACCACCCTTTTCGTTTTGGTGCCTATAAGACAAACTTGCTATAATGAAATAAGAAGAGGTTCCTTAAATGAAAGGAATTTTTTTCACTATGTATGCACAAACAAAAGTTCTTGTTTGTGATTACAACCCAGTCGGCCCTGACGGTACACAGCCCAGCAGCAATCTCTTGAGAGCAGCCGCCCGGACTCATGGCAAGGCACACAATTTAGATAAAATGACATTTTATTAAAGCTCCTGAAGTAGAGTTCTCTTCGAGTTGTGTTATTTTACTCTAAAACCTATAATAGATTGATAGATCCATAGATAAACAGATATACAGACGTACAGACAAACGAAGAGTATGAGATGAACTGAAAGAAAGAAGGAGAAAGTTTGAGATCAATAAGCGCCTGACAGACATGTATACAAGTAGACAGGCAACAAAGACAGAAAGATATGATCAAACCAGGCGAAGAGCTAAACAAACCAAATACTATATGATACTCAAAGAAAGAAGGAAAAAGTTACAGATCAATAAACGCCTCACAGGCATACATACAAGTAGACAGACAACAAAGACAAAAAGATATGATCAAACCAGGCGAAGAGCTAAACAACCAACTACTATATGATACTCAAACGCCCACTTGCTCACTTATTTCAAGGACATTCTAACGGCCTTGTCAAAGATAAGCCGTCATTTACGTACCGTCGTCTAGAATTGTCCTCACCTATCTTGTATGTTTTGGCAAAAGGTATTTTCACTATATATCGTGAAATTACCCCTTAAGGGATATTTGCACGACATATCGTGCACTTACCCTATAGGAGAGAGATCTTTGCTTTGAGTCCGAACACGGTAAAATTATAATCTGATAACGACCTCTGCTTTAATCACCGCCTTCTCTCGTCGCCATACTACCGTAGGAAACAAGCCAAGCAGTCAAAAGTAAAACTAAGCAATGTAGAGCACGATCTCTAAACTGATGTAGGCCGATCTATTTTAACAAAAATGTAATTCAGCTAGTGGCTCTACCCTCTCCAAATTCATAGTATAATAGAAGTTTGTACCGTCTACTCCAGGTGTAAGTTATGCCTACTTTACGGCTGCATAGGCTCTGTTCCAATCACCCCCTCCCCTCTCTACACATTTTTGTAGTTATTTCGGAATATGTCGTTCAATTACCACTTTAGGTGTATTTGCACGATGAGTCTTGAAAATACCGGCTGCCTTTGTCTAATCACTCAATAACTTGGTGAGTGCCTGATGGAGAAAAGACGTCGAGATCCGAGACGTGGACGTGTTTGTGTTGAGTCGTTGACGTTATTGGAAGCTTGTCGATCCGAGGCTGGAGAGAGAGAGAGAGAGAGAGAGAGAGAGAGAGTGGGCATCAGTTTTATCAATGAGTCATGGCATGAGGTTAAGGCTGGGAGAGAAAGAAGGAGGGAGAAAGGCGTTACATAGGAAAATCTTGAAAAGGAAACAATATGGAGAAGGGAAGGAAAGAGAGAGGCCATGTCGAAGGTATAGGAAATAAGAGAAAGTAGAAAGAGAGAGAGAGAGAGAGAGAGAGAGAGAGAGAGAGAGAGAAGAAAGCTTCCATCATTACCAGTATTCTATGCGTCATGTTGACCATATTTATCGTTTTCTCCACCATCATTAATATTGGGGGAAATGGTTCTCAGAGAGGATAGAAGATGGTAAAAACAATCGATCTTGGAACATTCATTTTGTTGAGCTCACTTGACAAACTTTTCAACAGTATTATGTTATTTTGTGCTCAAGGCACTTAAAGATAGTAAGCTATTGAAGTGAGTCAATATACCAGTCGTGTACGAGATCCTCCCCCCCCCCACTCTCATGCAGGCGCGCACACACTTTAAACAACGTAAAGGCAATTGAGACGTCAGACGTGCAGTTTTACATATAGAAGCAGCCTGAACAAAATGGAGGTTGAAATAATTATCAATCTAAGGTTTGCAATAGTATAGAAGGAGAAACAAATTTTGTATGGAATTTTACAAAAGTTAGCAAAGTCTCAATAAGGAACGCCGAGACCAAGAGCCGCAACAATTTGTGATACTGATCCGGACAGAGGTAAAAAAAAAACGTCCCCTGATATATTAGCCTCCGATGTATGGTTCGATTAGTCAAGGTCCCTACCTTATGTGTCAATGTGGTTGTTGTTTTTTGTTGTGTTGTTTTAAATGTGAACTGTAGCCAACTTGTTTATTTTAATTGTAAACCAAACAAGTGAATTCCTATAGAGCATTAACGAATCTTGAATCAGACACACAGACAGCCAAGATCCAAAATAATTAAAATTGAGAAAGAAAAACATTCTATTGCTTCAAGTTGTACTTATTCAACGCCAGACAACACTTCAATTTGCCTTGCAATGAGTAAAAAAAAAGATCAAATGGAGGCAGCGACTAGTAGCATTTTTTACTTCATAGTTGTAGTTATAACATAAACTTGTACATGTGAAAAATCAAAGAGTTAACGTTACCAACGAATGTTACGACCTAATAATTCTGTTGTTGGGGCGTCCTATGAACGCAACGTCTACTCAGTCGCGCAAACTGAGTGTCTCGTAGCTTTGCTAGGGCAAAGATGAATCGTCCCTAACTAGTCACCAGAGGAGCCTAAATAATACAAAATAGTGAAAACTAAAGTTTGTTCCCATTAATCTCTTATCTATCAACTTCAATGTTGTGAGGGTGTTAAGTGCCCTTCTAAACTAGGCACTGCCGGGGGTGCCGCTCATTACAATATTAACATTAAAATAAACTAAAACGGAAAAGTAAAAAGATTTTTTTTCAAAGAGTCAGCCCTAATCCACTGAAATCCTCTAAGCCTTTCATATATGTTTTTGGACAAGCCACAACCAACCAAATGGCTAACGGTAAGCACACCACTCTGGCATTCTGGCAAGATCTTTCTCTGTTTATGGTTGGGTACTCATTCGATATTGGAGTGAGACGAGGGAGTATATAGGTTTTTCAAAAGGACTGAACACCTACCTGTCAGGTCAGGACTCAAACCATCGACCTCTCGGCCTGAAAGCCGCGCGACGACACTGGACACCTATCTGCTGCAATAATGCACTTTTTTGAAAGACGCCCTGTAGGCAAATTTGGAGAAAAAAAAAGAAGAGGAAGGCACCGGGTCTTGACAATATAGAACAACAGATAATGGAAAAGGGACAGAGATCCATACCACCTCAGAGAAAAGAGACGGATGTCAAGTTGTGATTCAGTCACTGCCCACGCGGCGAAAGTTTCTTTACTAACGCTTAAAAGACTAATAGACAACTAGTGAGTGAGTGAGGGACTGAGAAAGTACAATCTTAGTATTTTAGTTTAGTTAAAGGATGAAGACTACAGCACAGTAAGATGGTACCATACTTTACAATCATTAACAGGTTCGCCATTACTAGATTTAGGCAGCGGAAAAAGGTCATTCTTACGTTACACTAAATACACAGGGATACTAATAGTGTCTTACTATACTGTCTCTGCGAAGAGAATAAAATACGTGGCTTGTTCTCTTTGCTAGAGGTAGGAGTTACGCCTGAAGTAGTTCAGGTCTAAAACTGAGGGGGATGTGAGGATGGTGGTACATGTACATGTAATTAATTGCGATGTTGTTGAGACATAGACGCTGACGTCAGTCGGTCGCTCCAGGTTTGTTGTGACGGTACCTCGCTGTCTGTGTCTTTCAACCTCCCTGCGTGTGTGTCTGTGTGTACTCTATCTGTCCGACACAGTCAAACCAACCAGCGACCTTGACTCATGTTTCAAGGTCAACTCCTCGTCTGTTAGTCATTGGGGTCTGAAAGGGAGTTGCTGTGGTTCAGCGCTAAAGCGCTCGTCATAACATCTTAAGACATCCTGTGAGTGTGACTGATATCTGACTGTTCCAGTCCCAGACACACAGTGCTACAAATATGACCCAAGTCGGGACACGACCCAATTGGGATGACCTCATGTATTTATTTGCCTATGAAGTTGTTCCAAAATTAGACATTACCAGATAGCATATTTCTAGAGCTACATGTATTTCTCTTAGCATTACCAAAACAGTTTTATGGCATTATCTCCGGCATTACTATGCTTTGTGTATTAAAAAGAGCCTTCTTTTTACTATCCATCATGCTGTGACCTTATTGTTGTTATTGCTTTTTTTTTTACTAAGACCTACAATCGACCAGTCAGTTTATCTTAGCGAAGCTTGTATCCGGTTGCACCGAAACGTATGTTTTTTCTAGTGTTTCCAGTTCATACCGTTTAATCACTTCATCCCCCCCCCCATGTCTCTTCTTCCCTTTTTCAATTTTTTCTTACATTTCCAACCCCCCCCTTCCTTCCCTTTTTCTGTTTTCACTTATCTCTTTCATTGGCTTCCGATAGTCGACTCCCATCTAATTCTCTCTTTCTCTCTCACTAAAACTATCAACTAATTTCCCAAACCTTCACACAGGTCTATTGTGAAAATTATTCTCTATTCACAATACAGAGACTTTGTCCATGTTAGCACTGTATGAAGCTCTACCTCGAGGAAAAACGTCAACGATTTTTCAGAGCTGTGGGCCACGTAAGAAGACTTAGAACAATGGTGGTCCAAATGAATCTTCGTCAAACATTGCCAACTGGGTTAGTTTTTGGTCTAGGGAGTCAACGCTGGTCAATTAAAGAATTTAGGCCTAGAATGCCTACAAAGGAAAGAATGTAAAAAGGTCATACTCAAAGGTGGTGGTATCAGACGCGCCTTATAAACATGACATCAGGACGTATGTTTTATGCCACAAACCCACATCATACAAAAAAGTTGAACACGCCGATATTCCTTACGTAGAAATTATATCGATCTTTGTCTCTTAACTGTCTACCAAAGTTAAAAATACACACATATTTGTGATTGTTTGCTTTTCTACTTAGGTAAGCTTTATTAAAACTCAAACTGAAGACTCAGTAGCTACGCAGAAAAATTCAGTGAACTCTAAAGCTTAATGAATAACTCAACGTAGCACCTTACTTTATCAGTATATAATTCATGTAAAACTTCTCATGAATTATAATTATTACAACAGGTTCTCGTTATTTTTGACTTTGTCTAGACGTGTAGTGTAACTTTGTGTTCCAGTGCCAACTTGTTACTAGTGCCTTTTACCTACGGAGTCTTCTAGCGTAAATAAACCTTTTGGCCTATGTCGTTTATTTTTGAGAGCTTTGTAGAGAAGTAAGACTAAAGTTATGGCAACTTAGGCGACGTTAACTCAGTGTGAGGCTAGTTATATACATGGCAGTGTTAAGCATCGTCACAAGGGCGGTGTGAAGATTGAAGTTTGACTGTCTGATCTGCATTAAAGACGCCTTGCTTTTTATTAAGAGATTACCCAGAACACGAACGCACAAGAAAAAAGAATATGGACATGAGAAGAGTATAAAGTAAAATAAAGAGCTTTCTTTACAGCGTTTAATCCACATGACTGCTCTAAAATCTTCTCGTGGCTTGCCTGAGAGGCCGATGCAAACAACTACAAGACTTTTGCAACGTTCTCAACGCACGCAGTGTTATCAGCGTATCGCTCTTGTGTTGCGAGAAGATCTTGCCTATTGCTCGGCATTTCTTTAACGCCTCAGTGATACGAGGAAATGTGTGTCGTGGAAACAGCCCTTTTCAATGACTAACTAACTTGGACTTGCGTAGCCAGAGCTCGAACCCTGGACCTCTGATTCTGAGAGGCGAGTGTCTATCACTAAACCACGACGCCACACAGCGACATCACATATATTGTTTAAGAAAAACCCAGACAGAGAGACTGTTTAGGGATAATGTACAGGAAGTGTGTTTGTGTGAGTTTGGAAACCTGTGTACGTATGAACATTTAGAAGAAGCTTGGTTCCAATAAGCTCTACGAAAGTAAAGTTTAAAAAAATACATCTTAGTTTTTCTGCGCGAGAAGTAGTTATTGGTGACGGAACTCACGGAACACTGTATCACCTTTAATTGTTTATTTTATACTTTTTATTTCTGTCATTTTAAGTATGTATAAACATTGACCACCAGTGGATGAACGTCTCTTTATTACAATCAATTTAAATTTGTCTTACAAGCAGCTCAAGTAAGTCGGAAGTCGCAGTTTCCACACCATAGGGCACGGATAGTTGGATCAATGCAATTTTCTTAGCTTCACGTTTTAATTACTACACTAAGTTATCAAGATTTTGGGAAAAATATCATCTTTCGTGATTAAAATGATTTGAAAAAAAGATAAGTAAACCTTGTTTTTGAAGTGCCGGTTCTCAAATTAAAATTACGATGTCTGTTTCGTTTGGACTGGTCGCGAAACATTTACAACGCCCTAACACAATAAACTTACCACCTTCTAATTTCTATATTTCATTTTTTTTTGTCGTCTCTTCACCCAGTGGCGAGTGTTACCACAAGACGACACACAAGCCATCTTCACAGCACCACCAACAGACAGCAAGCATCACGAGCCCGCAATGTGGAGAAACTCCCACCCAGCAGGGCACTGAGCCACCCTCATCATCTTCACTTTCAACCTTGACCCCACATGACCTTGACCCCAATTCTAAGACCACCTTTGCCGTAGCACCGCCATCATCTTCAGAAACGACAGCAACAGACCGCCAAGCTTCACCATTACAACCTGCTATAACTACAACAACAGCAGCAACAGTAGAGGATGCAGCCATAACTACAGCTGCTACCACGTTATCTAGTAAATTAACTTTTCAACAACAGACGCCGAGAAGAAAGACACACTCAATCCAGATGGTATCAATCCGTCCCTCACAAAAAACCCCAACTAAACTGGTTGCCAAATCTATCCCTCTCACCACCACCCCTACCGCGATCGCCGTTACAGGCAATACCAACAAAAGTTATAGCGATATCGCTTCCCCAACAGACGGAATCTCCAAGCCTTTCAGAGATAAAACCACGACCAGTAGAGATGATCTCAAGAAGCAGCAGCAGCAGCGGCAGCAGCGGCGAAACCAGCATCGCCAGCATCAGCAACAACAGCAGCAGCAACAAGAACAGCTACAGCAACAGCTTCGAGATGCCTCTGCTGCTTCTGCTGCTTCGTCTCTGAACCACGAACAGAAACCCTCACCACAGCTCGATTCAGGGCAAGGTGAAGGTTGTGACCTGTCCCCAAACCAGGTCGACGGTCGTGACTCATTCTCGCAACAAGGTGAACCGCGTGATATGTTCTCACAGCAAGATGAGTCTCCACACACGTCCTCAACTCTTGGCGCAGGTCATGACCTGTCCTCGCCACAAGGTGAAGGTTATGACCTTTTCACAAAAGAGCGCGACCTTGACGTTGACGGCGGCAAGGCTAACATGAAGCGGCTACAGTTGACCCTGCGGTCTCTGTCATCCAATGGGGACGGCAGTCAGCCAGGTAGCTGGGACATCAGGCGGAGTCTAAATAGAAACAGCGGCGCCGGTGGCAGGTCAACGCCTTGTGTTGTCATAGACCAGTGAGTACCTCAGCATTTCAAACACAGTAACGACGCTTTAGTTGCAGTCTTAGTGCTATGTATATTCTAAAGACTTACTAACTTACAATCCAGCTTCGTCTTTTTTAATGCTTGCTGCCTGCACTGCCGCTTTCATCATAACTTTCTAGCGCTCTCTTTTTCCAGTCGTAGTTTACATTTCTGTACTGTTTATCCTCGACCAGTTCTTAATGTTGTGAAAAAGGACTGTCCTTGACCTCTACCTGCCTGTCTTCCCCTAAGTTTTTCTCTTGACTGGTGTCTTTTATAAAGTACATCTGTGCAGCCAGATGTGTAAAAAATGTTAGTTTTCTTTTCCCTTTGATGGCCAGTAACTGCCTATGGACCCTAAATTATTTAGAATCGCTTTGTCGGTTTCTATAGATGAGGGTCTCTATTGTATGGCTCTAGTTTTCCTAAAAAATCGTCCCCCCTCTGGTTAACAATGTATATTGAAACATTTTCCCTGTATAATTTGTAAATTCTCGTGTTTCACTGTATCACCTACTTTCCTTCTTTTCTCTCTAGAACTTATAGTATAAGCAACACCTCATTTACAAGAATGGTAATGTAAGCTGTTTAAAAAAACCAACAAATTTAGTGACACCGACAGTTTTAATTACTTTTTTAGGCAATATTAACCCATTTATGGGCGACAGCAATTCGATTTTTCTGCTTCATAAATATTAAAATTACTCAAATATCTTTCAGCGTTAGAGATGCAAGCCGATAGTTTCTCGGTCTCTAGAAAAGAAACAAATAAAAACTTTATCCATGCTATTCTGTGAACTATGTCTAAGGTACTCCCTTCTGTTTCTATAATGAACCTCCTCTGAACGCAAGTTGTGACTAAACTTTTTCAATCTGAGACCTTATTTTACCTTGTCAAGCATCGAGCCCAGAATGGCCAATGTAGCTTTACCATGATTTTTTCACAAATAGGTTGTAGCTGTAATTTATCTTGTAATGTACTAACCTTGTGTTGATCTCTAGGTTTTGGCTAACCATTTTGCTACCGTTGTGTTCACCACGAGCTTTAGGCGAATCCTTGTGATAACCATGTGTTATCAATAGGTTTTGGCTAATCCGTGTGCTAACATTGTGTTCGTCTATAGGTTGTGGCCAGGATCTGAACTTGAAGGGCTGGAAGTCGGGGATCGAATCCTTGAAGTGAATGGTGCCTCCATCAAAGACAAAACTTTAGACGAGGTCAGTTATGGCGGATCACTTTACAGTCTATTTCTTTTTGTTTTTAAGCAGAATTTTATCAATCACTCTGCCCCGTGATTAGAAGCGCTAAAGAGGTTTGCAGAAAGAATAAGGCTTAAGGACTTTGTTGGCATTTTAGTCATCAGATCCACACTACTATTCTATTTGTTCTTATTTAAAATCACTAAGATGCAGTACTGAGAGGTTTTGTTTTGTAATGGGGACTGTTTCTGTTAAAAAAAACAAGATGATTTTTCTGATCTTGAGATACATGAATAATATGAAAACCTGTCGTTTTTTTGTCAAAACTTGATCTGTATTAAGTTTTGACGCATTGGAAGACTAAACAAAATTAAAACATTTAAAAACTTAAAACAGCAGATATCAAACTCACATAGAGCTGATCATTACTGTTATATATTCAGTAAAACAAAAATTACGACAATCACCCAACTGGAATTTATAGGGAAAAAAATGAAACAAAATAAAGAAAAACCCAACAAAACATTGAAAAGTTTCGCCTGCAATGGCTTCGCCAGTCTGTTTTTCATTTTGTCCCTATGAATTCAAGTTCGGTGGTTGCCATTTTTATTTTTACTATTCAAATTTTTAATCAATCACCCGTGCATCCACTGAGTCTTCGTATTTATCTCGACATACTCCAGGAGTAAAGCATTTGTTCCACTTTTCATTACCTATTATTAGATAACCCTTCTGTTAACAAAAATGATTCTGTAGTTTATCTCACAACCAGTCTAAATGAGTCGCATGTCTAAGTTTTCACATTACAAGCTATTGCTACTTTCAACTGTGCATTTTTTTAGCTTCCAAACGTTAAAAAAATTGTTTGAAATTATCACGTTTTTTTGTAGATGTAGAAAGATGTGAGAGTTTCTTTCTGTTCAAAATATATAGACCTAGAAGAATAAATTAACTTTTAAAAGCCCTGTCTCAAATTAAATTTTCCGACGTTTGATTGATTTGTATTGGTCTTGAGACATTCAATTTTACCCTTTTAGACTTTGCTTCCTGAGCTCCACACATTTTTTTACTTCCTTATAGGTGAGACACATGCTGACAGACAACCTCAGCCCTGTGGCCGTGATGTTAGAGAGAGACCTGTCACCGCTCAGGCTGCCCAAGGAAGAAGGGGAGGAGCCTGGCTCGCCTAGCTCTGCCTCCCCTGTGAGGACACGCCTCCTGAGAGGTGGAGTGAAAGCAGAAGGGGCGGAGTCTGATCAAAGCAGTGACAGCAATGCTGAGACTGTAGTGGTGCATGACACACTTGTCAGATTGAGACCTAAGAACTCCCTCAAGGCCAAAGGGTAATGCAAACAGACTGAAAGTCTTCTAGAAAATGTTTTTTCTTTAAAAAGTCTTTTACCAGGAAATTGGTTTTAAAAATTAACTTTTATTCCTTAAAAGTCCAAGAAATGGCATCTATCCCCAGAAAGTCTTGTTCTGAAAGTGTAATAGAAAATGTTTTTTTTCCCAGAAAACTATGTACAAACGGCTTTTTAGAAAGTCTTCAAAAACATTCTTTAGAAAATCTTTTTAGAAAAATTTCTTCAGAAAACTTTCTTGAAATAGTTGCTGTGTTCAGGCTTAAGGTTCTATCTTATAGTCAAAGAAAAGGTAAAAACCCATCCAATGCTGCAGTACAGCAGTTATGATAACACCAGTCTGTCTGGCTTCTTTTCCCAACAGACACAGCCCTAATCGGCGTCGCAGCAAGTCACCATCCCCATGCCCTTCTTCTCGACAGAAGAGTATTGACTTAAGTAGGTCACATTCATTCACGACACACAGTCAGCAGCATCGCGTCTTCCGAGCCACAGACCTGATGCTTGGAGAGGTACTGGGACAGGGCTTCTTTGGTCAGGCCATCAAGGTGGGTTTGTATGAAGCTCATAATTTACATGTACTTTATATGTTGTGTATGGGAAGAGGGGGGGATGGAGAAGAGAGAAGTCTGCGTGGTAAAAAAAAATAGATAGAAGGAGAGACAGAGAGAGACAAGGAGACAGTGAGTTGAGAAAAAGAGAGATAAGGAGAAACGGAGGAAAGTAATTAGCCTGAGAGAGAAAGAAATAGAGGGAGCAAGAGTGAGAGAAAGACATGGTGAAACAGCTGAATCTGTCTAAGGGGACCATTGAAGACCACTAACGATTATGATCGTGGTTGCAGGTGGTCGCAATGGGCAATCATGGCTTTATAAAACAACTGAGCTAGAAGTAGAATGTTGTAAAATGGAGGGGTGGTGAAAATACGGAACTTGTTAATGGGCCGTGTGGGGGTACATGGTCTATTGTTCTTATTTGTAGGTTTATATCACAGGTAAACAAAAACAAGCCTGGAGTAGGGAGGTGGGGGGGTGGCATGTCGGAGTAGACTACCCAGACTGGGGGCTAATTGTTTCTTCTCAGGTCAAGATTGCTTGCACTGCAGAGATTTTTTTTAAGAGATTGTAAAGAATATTGAATATTGAATTTTAAATCTGCCCATGGTTGCGTTGGAAGGTGCATGTAGTCAAATAAGGCCTTGCAGAATATAAAAATATAGAAAAAATGCAAGGGAGTCGTAGATAAGTGGTCGTTTATACAAGTGGTTTCCTTAGAAAGGTGGTTGGCTAAGGAGATTTGACTGTACACTAGGGAAGGGGCGAGCGAAAGAAGAATATGAGAGAGGGAGAGAGAGAAAAAGATATGAGAGAGATCAGGGGTTAGAGAGTGCCTCACCAACACAACAGCAAAACTGTCAAAGTCTTGTTTTGAATGTGAAGGGAAGGCAAAGCTTTGGACAATATCAACTGCGCTTGATTCACACTATGACACGCTTACTGTGCTTTCTCCCTAACTTAGAGATAATTTCTGTAAGTATGCCAGACAACCTAACCAGAAACAATCTCAGCCTCAATGTCTGTATAGATTTCTCTGTCCAATCATTTTCTCAATGATTTGATTAATGGCTGTGTATGTTTTCTCCCTCGTGTGTCCAGGCGGTCCATAGAGTGACAGGAGAGATCATGGTACTCAAAGAACTGCACAACTTTGACGAGTCAGCTCAGAAAAGTTTTCTCAGGGAGGTAAGTGGACATGGCCAGGGGAGATAAGTATTTAACAATTATGGGTGAAATACTTGATGGTGATACATCCAGAACTCGCTTGGTTAGCTATTTCCAATACATTCTCAGTGTTTCTTTGTAAGTTGACAGATAATAGATGTGTTTGAAAGATGCATTTTTATGCTTTTGAAAGTATATAATTTCAAAAGTTGTCTTTATTTGTTTTGTAGAACTAAGGAACGGAAATCCATCTATTTTAAAGCTCTTGTTCCATTAAGAGATGCAATAATGGTAGGTTTGGTATGTAATGCTTATCACGAATATTGACTACCGCAGTTCTTCCCTGTGTTCAATGCTTCACTTGCAAACATCTCAATTTAGTCAAAGTTCTACCCTGTCTACTCTGATGCATTCAAAACTAGACAACAAGGATCACTGAAACTCCTCCAACGCCCTTACTGATCAACACCATAGTTAGCTATGGAGGTAATATTCATTTTCCTCCAACCGAAACAACTTCATGTTGGATGTAGTTCCTTCAATCTAGTTTCAGTTGGTGCTTTTTTTTAACCAAGCTGTAATTGATGGGCTTGCAAGTAACTTCTCAAGGCACTGATCAGAAAGGGCCACTCCTGAAACTCCTTTTGTCTTTTTACTCAATGAGATGCCCTACCTTATGCCACCAGTATAATTTAATTATAATGATAGTTGTATGTACATAAATACAACTATTTGCTGTTTCAGTAGCAATAGAGAATGATAAGAGAAACAAAATTATCATTCTTGCCGTCAAGCAAATGACTTCAAAGAGAGAGTGTGAAAACAGGAACAATAATCTCATTCCTAATTAAAGTAATTGAAGAGTACTGCATAGTGATCAATTTTTTTCTAATGGTCATTTACATTTCTACCTACAATACTTATGCTTTGAAAAAAAAAATCATGCCTTACTTTAATTTTGCCCAGGTGTCTATGCTGAGAAACGTCTCTCATCCGTGTGTCCTGAGGTTTATGGGAGTTCTTTACCGAGATAGGAAACTCAACCTTGTTACAGGTAGGCCTTTTTTGTTGAACACTTTTGTAAGATTACAAAGCAGTTGTTTATTTGCAATGAATTTTTATACTTTTTCTACCCACTTGGTGAGAATCTCCTTAAGACCTTTAATCTCTTGTTCATAGATCTATACTCTCTATCTTAATTGAGTAAAAAATGTCAAGGCTTTTTTAAAGGGATGAGCAAAATTTTTTCCACAACTTCTAAAACTATTTTTGTAGTTGCTGTTGATACAGGATATGATACCATATGAATGTGCATAGCTAGTTATTGAGAAAAGATGGAGCTCAGAGAAAAAAGATAAAGACAAAGGGGTAAGGTAAAGAAAAACAGAACTTCAAATTCCATGGGAGCTGTTATAAGCTGCCTAAACTTTCCTAAAATCTTAACACAGAATAGGCAGAAGTAAAAAGAAGTATAGATATATGATTATGAAAATAATGTGAGAATAAAAAGACTTACCAATTTATGAAAAGTTTTATTTATTTATTCTCAAAAACTTGATAACTTCATAAAATTTTTACGTTTGGCAGTTCAGTACATGTATATACCTTGTTTAAAAAAATTGAACAAGCCTCAGGCTATAAAAAAATATAACACCCAGCTCATTTAGATTGCCAGACAAAATTTGATGCCAGCACTTAATGCTTTTGACAATACTGAAATTGGGATTTTAAAATACTGAATCCAGTTGATCAGGGATTGGCAGATCTGAACTTATGAGGGCTTAACATCAATAACTGTTTATAACAACAGTATAAAAAGCAACTGAACTGTGTCTCCGCAGAGTTCATAGACGGAGGGGCGCTGACTGACCTACTGTTGAACCACAGTGAGGAGCTATCATGGAAACAGAGAGTCGCCTTTGCCAAAGACATTGCCAATGGAATGGTAGGTTAGATATTATTTTACCAGAGGCTTGTTTCTGGCTGTTACATCATGCCTGTTTTTTTTTTTCTGGTGTAGCCAGTTCAGAAGAAGTCACTCTAAGTTTAGCGATAATTTGAATGTGAGGCCATAGATCTTCTTATTGTCAATGTAGGTTTTCAAATAATGTGTCAGATTTACACAAAGTGTCATGCAAATTTGTAAACAGTGACAGCTTTTTTGTCTTTGCAAAATAAGTAAAAACATCGATTGCGGCAGTAAAAGATTTTGTCAGCAAATTATTGGTTAGAAATGGTCTGTAAGGAACCCAAGAGAAGAGTAAGAAGCGTTTTAGAGGATCAAAAGCTATATAGACAGGCTCTAAATACTTTAACTCTTGTCACATAATGTTTCTTCCTTTCTGTTCTCAGAATTATCTTCACTCCATAGATATCATCCATCGAGATTTGAATTCTCAAAACTGCTTGGTCAGATCGGTGAGTTTCAGTAAAATGTTTGTTTAATATCAACCGTCGCATTTGGGTTATAAGGAGATCAGGCCAGATTAATAATTGTTTAGGATGCACTGAATCATAAGTCTGCCTCTCTGTGAACTCTGAATCATAAGTCTGCTTCTCTATGAGCTTTCAATCATAAGTCTGCTTCCCTATGAGCTCTGAAACATAAGTCTGCCTCTATATGAGCTCTGAATCATAAGTCTGCCTCTATATGAGCTCTGAATCATAAGTCTGCTTCTCTATGAGCTCTGAAACATAAGTCTGCTTCTCTATGAGCTCTGAATCATAAGTCTGCTTCTCTATGAGGTAACAAGGATTACTTTTTTCTATATTATAAAATGACCTGATGTTCTCTAGAATCCCTTTAATGGCAACATTTTTTACAATTTTTCAACTTCCTTTAAAACAAAATTTTTGAGTTCACAAGGTAATTCGGTTGGGAATGGTCTGTCTAGTAAACCATCTGAATTGGTAAGACTGGAGCATTTTTGCAGATTGAACCATATAAAAAGTGCTCTAACTTTATTTTATTAACCTTGGTCGTCAGCTATATTTTGTTTTTTTTTTCAATAAATAATGATTGTAGAAAAAGGTACAGATACTTTACTTTTCAGTCACTTTTAAAAATGCCTTTTAAAAATCTTTTCCCGACCATTCCATGTTGTGTCATTAATGAACATTCAATAATTGTTCTTATCTAATTTTTGAAGTGCATGTTTGTGTCACAAAAATTTTCCTAAAGATGTGACAACTAAATGTTTTATCTTATCTTATCTTACCCTATATCCACCATTATCAAACCATTGTAGTGGCAGACTTATCTTATCCTTTATACACCAGGATCAAACCTTTGTAGTAGCAGACTGAACTTATCCTTTATCCACCAGCACCAAACCATTGTAGCGGAAGGCTTATCTTATTATCTTTTATCTACCAAGATTCAATCATTGTAGTGGTAGACTTAACTTATCTCATCCTTTATCTGCTAGGATCAAACCGTTGTAGCCGCAGACTTAGCTTATTTTATCCTTTATCCACCAGGATCAAACTGTTGTAGTGGCAGACTTTGGCCTCGCCAAGATCTGCCCAAGACACGAGCGGCTTGATTGGCTGCTGTCTAGTGGCCGCAAGGGAGGCGATTCAGGGGAGGAAACTCTCACCACCATCGGGGAAGGAGTTACGCAGACTGACGCTGCTGCTGGTAGTGGTGGTGGCAGAATACCGAAAGGCGCTATGAAGAAAAAACGTTTCTCCCGTCGCAAGCGCCAGACAGTTGTGGGCAATCCTTACTGGATGGCTCCGGAGATGATGACTAAAGGTGTCTATGATGAGAAGGTGGATGTGTTCTCTTTTGGGATCATTGTCTGTGAGGTAAAGTTCAGCCTTTTGAGGGAATAAGTTGTGTTGTTTTTACAGCATGTCAGTACCAGGTTATCTCAGAGTAATTATTCATTTATGTATTTGGTTGAAACCTGGGCTTAGGTTAGCTCTCTGTGGCTCAAATAATTCATTTTCTAATAAGGCAGAAAGAAGAACAAAGAGCAATAAAGCAAAGCACATCATTTTGTTTTTTTTTCTGAATAAATGAAAGAACAAAATAGAAAGTCTTTGTAGTCAAATTGAAGATAAAAATTCAAATCGTTTATGTCCTCTCACTTCCGGCCATCCAGTGGACCTTGTATCCAACAATCTTGGATTAAGCAAACTCAAATGAAGTGTCGATTACATCACAGCTTGCTTGTACTCTGAGCTCACTGTTTCTCTTTATTTTGATACCAGACAATAGCTCGAGTAACTGCAGATCCAGACTATCTGCCGCGCTCTCTGGACTTTGGACTTAATGTGGAGGCATTCCATAAGCGGTTTTGTCAGGACGTCCCGGAGCCATACTTCATGCTGGCGGTGCTGTGTAGCCAAATGGAGCCTGATCAAAGGTGCAGTGTAACCCATGTTTAAAGTCAACGGTATTAATCAAATTATTGATATAATAAGAGATTTTACAATCTCCATTTTCTCGCTGTTTAGGGCCTGTAATTTATTAAGGAAATTAAGATAACCCAAATTTGTGATCTCAGTGTTAATGAGATCAGAGCAATATAAAAACCAACATGAAAAGACAGAAAAAATGTCAAATCCCTCATGTCATACATGTAATTTAATTTTTAAAATCCAAATGTATAAAACTCAAATCAAACTATATTCATAACCAGTTGTACCTTTCATTTGTAATATATACCAATGATTCCGCTTTTGGAAAATTCCTATGGGGACAAAGTAATGAACTGTACCTCATACACAAACACACATTTCACACCTGTGCACTTTCTGTGCATGTATTAGGTCCCTACATTACTTAAGGGAACGGGTTTCACTCTTCAGCTTGCAACGCTTTGCTGACTCATCATAGACTGCAAAGTACAGTCTAATGTACATACGGCCATTCCAACAATAACCCTTTCAAACCTTTGTCTGTTTGGAATAAAGAAAAACCCTGCTATTGAGAGAATGAGAAGCAAATATAAAAACAAATTTTGTGTCAAATTGATACATTTTGATACTTTGATGAGATCCTTTTACTATATAGCACTACACGTTGAACCAAAGTACATTTAGTTTTTTTTATGCTTAAATGACTGACTTTTTGTCACTGCGTTTTAGATTTGTAAAACCAAAGAAGTCTTTGGTGTTTTAGTAAAAAGGGTTCCACTGACCTTATCTGTTACATTTGAAAGGGCTCTGTGTAAACAAGATCCTGACTGATCTGCAAACATTGGGAAAGTCAGATCGCCAGTGCAAAACACTGATGATCACTGAGCAAGTATTACCTGTACTATAATGTAAATCATAGACCTACTGTAAAAGTGGGGTGGAGGGGAGGGGGGCAATAGGCTATCTGAAGAACAGAATGTGTGGTCCCCTACAAAATCACAAAACCTTTAATTTGGTTATTAGAAGAAATACGACCAATCTTAGGGAATTCAAAGAAAA
>BMAT01006609.1:3999-43755 GCA_019649035.1 Elysia marginata
ACAAAAACAAAACCAAAAAAAAACAAAAAAGCAAAACAAAAAACAAAAAACAAAACAAAAAACAAACAAAAAAAAAACCAAACAACAAAAAACAAAACAAACTTTAAAGCTAAATTTTAGAAGAATATTAACATACAGCTGTTTATTTACCCTCTTTAACAAGACTTTTTTTTCAACAAGATGCATGTCACAATGTCTTGTTCGTGAAAGTTGGCAGAATAGTTACAAGTGATGAATCCTGGGTAGGTCTATATTCATAGGGCTCAGATTTAAATGGGCATACATCAGTTCTATTGACAAAACAGCTATGTCTAGCAACAGTTGGTCCAAACTGGATGATCTTAAGGAATGCACGCAGTGATTTTTATAAGGGGACATATTTATTGTAGCCATTGGCTGGCTTGTTCCGAAAGGAACTACTGCAGGTGCAAACTAGAAATTAATATGAAATGGCGTTCAAACCATAGGTTTGTTGTAAGCACAAAAGTGCGCCGTATTTCTTGCCAAAGGTTTGGTTTTCTCATCATGACAACGCCACAAAGCACATTAATAGAATGGTGGCTGAATGTTTGCACTAATACAGCTTGGAACAGTTGGATCTTTCTCGATTCTCGATTTTCTCGTGGTAAGGTATCAGCTGACATTGTCCTGTTTTCTAATTATATGAAGTAAAAGTTTTGGGGGCCATGTTTTGAAATCAAAGAGAGAGAGAGAGAGAGAGAGAGAGAGAGAGAGAGAGCGAGAGAGAGAGTGTGTAAGAAAGAGAGAGAATTCTGGGTTAGGAGCTGGAGAAGTGACCTTTTATGCGGCAGTTGACATTGGGCTTCGTCAAAAGCAGAGCTGCTTGGATAATGGTGAAAGCTTTATTGGAAAGCAAACACAATAAAGATACTTTGGTCCAAATTTGGTGGTGTTGTGAAGTGTGTTTTTTAAGATACATGTATAAATAAAAAAAATGTATATCTGAAACAGAAATCCCACCATCTTGACCTGTACTGCTATCTTTTTGTCCCACTATAAAAATACTGCCCTCATTCTATTCTATTGCAATAGAGCCCCGAGGGTAGGATTACAGACTTTCAACCTCGCAGGCACTCTCTCAACTTCCAGTTCTGTGTTGACCGTGTTGCCAGCCCGGGTAGCCTGTCAGCACGCCAAAGAAGATGGATGAGAGCTTGCGACATGATAACCCAAACCCAACCCTCACCGCTAACTATGTGTCCAAAATGTTGTTCTGGTAAGTAGATCTAGACGTTGATCTGCAGGTTTTCCCTTACAACTTTCTATCAATTACAGTGGAATCCACTTAAAGTCAACACTTTAAAGGGAAACTCTTGCTTAAAGTCAACACTATTGTGCAGTCCCATTTTGTATTTCTTTATATCTTTTCAATGGTTAAAGTTGACCCTTGCTTAAAGTCAACCCATTTTTTTTGGTCCCAAGGTGTTGATTTTATCAGAATTCCACTGTATTGCTTACTTGAGTTTAAAAGAAACTTAATTTCAATTTGGAAAAGCTAAATTCAAAGTAAGGCATGACAAAATGTTCTCAAAATGTGTTCGTCTTTCTTAAAAGATATAAGACAAACAAAGGTAGTTATAATATGAATGCATTATTTACCTAAATGTAACAGGACCCTTGAATTTTAAATTCCAGTCACTCACTTGTAAGGACACATTTGAGTGTTGGATATAATTTCATCTGACTTACATCATGTTGTACCCCCTCCTTCCCCCACATGGTCATGCTAGCTTATGCACCAACTTGAATAGATGTACTAAAAATGCAAAAAGAAAGAAAAGCACGGAATATTAGACTATTGAAGTATGGGTTCTATTCGATGGGAAAAACATGTGAGCCTTTAAGGATAAATATAATTAAATGTAAATTGTGTATTTTGATCTGTTTGGACGAGACTCGAAAAAGACAAAGTAATGAAAAAAAAAACCTATTTTTTTGCAGTGTAACATATTCTTGGTAAACAATAATAAACAAACTGAACTCACTAAGCTTATTGAATCGTGAGAATTACACTCTGCATATCGATCAATTCTCAGGTGGCTGAACCCTTTGTTCAACAAGGGCTACAAAGGATGGCTTGAGGAATCCGACATGTACAATGTTACTCCAAATGATTCCTCCGAAACTACCGGAGAGATAATGCAAGCGTAAGTTATCTTTAACGAAAAGGTGGACAAAAATAAACGATTAAATATCTAAAGAAACGAATGTTACCTTGTTGCGTCATTTAACAAGCTTACTTCAATATATTATATCAAATATCAAACATATTGTATAAGTTAAAGTTTTTTTTAGTTATTATTTTTTTACTGTCATTTTGAGCCACTCAAGTTACTAAATTTCTAGAAATATAGTTAAAGGCGAAATCTCGCGCCTGTATAAACCAGGCAAAGTTTCAACGAGTGACGTGTAAGTACCAGCTACCTAAAGAAGAAGTGTGTTGTATGGCTCATAACAACGGTCTTTATATTAGCTTGATAATGGCTATACCAAAACTGCTTATTCTTGGTATAAAGCATTTCAAGACCGTTGATTGGGCTGAAACGGGAATGAAAACTTATATCTATTTACCAAACTAATTAGCCTACAAACTAAAAAATCAAGATGTCTCGCTTGCGTTCACAACTTTTCGTTAGAACTAGCCCATGAAGGATTGTTTACGGTACTTCGATCTTATTGCATTTCAAAGTAGCAATTCCATTGGCTAAAAAGTGTGTATTAAATATTCTTGAGAGAACAATTGAGCGTCCGAGCCAGGGAGAAAGAGACAGTAATGAAAAGATACTGAGAGAGAAAGAGAGAGCCAGAGAGAGGGAGATTTTATTTGACTGCCAACCAGCGCTAAAGACATAAGGAAAGCAGCAAGGCAAGACCCAGTCCTATCAAAGGACATTTACTACACACTAAACAGCTGGCCACCATCCATCCCAAAAGAGTGAAAACCTTTTTCGCAAAGGCAGAATGAACTCAGTATCCACCACGACTGTTTGGTATGGAGCAGAAGAGTAAAAGTGCCATCCAAACTGAGGTCTCAGGTTCTTCAGCAGCTACACGACGGCCACTTAGGCATCGTAAATATATGAAAAACATGGCGAGGAACTGTATTGGTACTAAAGACGTGCAGTGGATATATGCATTCGCAACCCAACCCACAGCTTTCAGCGCTACAACCATAGATCTTTTCACAGCAGCCATGGCAACGAGTCCGCATCGATTACGCAGGGCCGTTAATTAATCGCAAGATTCTGGTTGCAACTCGAAGCACATCCAAAATAGACCGAGGTCGTACCAACAACATCCTCAATATCGATCTCAACAATCGACACCCTGAATACTATATTCGCGCGATTTGGGCTGCTTCAACGTTTACTTCTGAGGAATCTAAAGGCTTTACACGATCCATTGGCTAACGTCATATATCACAGGTGCACCATACCACCCTGTTAACAACGGTATTGCAGAACGCTTCGTCCAAGTTTTCGAGAACGCTATGAAGTCATCCAAGGGAGATGACTGCTCCATGCACGTAAAACTCTCAAGATGTATTCTTGCCTACAAAAATTCCTCTCAAAGTACAACAGGGAATCTCCTGCTAAGCTTCTGCTAGGGAAGAGCATACGGACCAGGCCTCCTGACACCGACTCTCTGGCTTAGCGGTAAGACACTCGCTCAGAGATCGGGAGGTGCGTGGTTCGATCCCCGGCCGAGTCAAACCAAGGACTTTAAAATTAGTATTAGCAGCTGATCCGCCTGGTGTCTGGCATTATGGATTTAGTGCTGAGTCTGGTCGGCCCGATGTCAGGATAATGTGACTGGGTGTGGTGTATGCAAGCGCTCCTTACATCACAGTGTGGCAGCACGCTTTCAATTGTCATCAAGCGCCGTCTCTGATATAACGTTGTTGTTGAAAAGAGACGTTAAAATTGAAGTAACCTAACCTATCCAACCTCCTAATATATTTTACTATCTTTCTCAGGTCTTATTTCAATTATTCTGCTTACGAAGTGCTCGCAAAAATTAACATATTGTGCCTTGAATTGATGCAAAACGCCTCAAAATTCGGACTTGGATTACTCTTACTAGGATTGCTCTTACTTTCTTTTAGATCTAATTTAGATCTAAGATCCATTTATACAGAGCGCGAACGCGAACGCGATTTTTTTTAGCAATTAAGCCATAAAAGTTGAGGGCGAAAATGAACGCGGAAAACAGTAGAGCTTTTGAGACGGAGTTCATTTTGGTTTTAACAAAGTCAATTAAAAAAAAATTATTCCAGAATCGTATTCCTGAGTTAATTATGATGCGAGTACATACCAAAAACATGTAGATCTATATTATTTTATATAAAAAATGTTCTGGATTAAATAATCTCGTCAGTGTCTGACTCTGCCTGTGCTGTAGTTTATTTTAAAAAATGATGCAAGGAAGTTGGTAGAGCTACCATTATTAGTTGATTCGTTGATACAAGAAAGCCGCTGCGGCGTTATGAAAAATTCGCTGCAGGGGCAATCTCAGCGGTCTGTAGCGCGATCAGGTATTTGTTCGCCTTTGCGTTTGCACTCTTTTTAACAGGTTCCTCTATAACATAGCTGAACCACTTCAGGACGAAAAACCTCGTTCGCGCTCTGTATAAACGAACCTTAAACGACAACTATTCTTAAGGACGAAGATAGAGAGTATATATATGAGTTGTCATTAAACAAAAAAATGAAATGAGTCAGCAGTAAGGAAACTATCATTATAAAAACCATTAAAATTTACAATGTCTTTAATACCTTGCAGAGCTTGGAACAAAGAGTTGGAAAAACAGAAGCACGGAAAGCAAGCAAGCTTACTCCGGAGTTTGTTCCGCGCCTTTGGTTGGAAATTCATGTGGTTTGGTGTCATTGTATTATTTGAAGTAAGTCAACTGAGCAAAAACGCTTCGATATTTAATCTTTAAAAGACATATAAAATATCTTCGTACTGATCAAAGACTTATTATCTTACATGTGGTTTATTTCAAAGGCAGACATTCGGTTTTCGTGCCAGAAAGTTCTAGGTTCGAATCCTGGTTCTGTCATGTCTACTTTTCCTCACGTAACTTAAATGAGACTGTGACAAAATGTCGTGATTCTGTCGGTTGGACTGTGGACAGAGTATTTTAAGGCAAAGCAAAGAAAATAAAGCTGTCATAAAAATTTCACCGGCATCATAATGGACAGATTCTGAGTGTGGCCGTTTCTACATTTTTTGATCAATTCACTTAAAATTTCTGACAAAAGCATTATGATGCAATTTAAGAGAGTCATAAAATCACGCCATTATATCAGTACTGTTAGTTTCTATGTTATTTCTGAAAAATTCTTTGTCCCCCATTACAACCGACGCATTTACGACGTATTGCCACAGCCTCAAATGAAATTTAAATTTTGTTCAAGACAATAAAATTGCTTGTCAAAGTGCTAGAGTGATGCACTGGTTTTAAATATTTCTCTCCTGTGAAAATTCTGTACATTTCAATTGTCGCTAGACAATGGCCTATCTGAAAGTCTTTGCTATGTGCTTTTAGCCCATCAGTAAATTTAACACTAACTTGAAAGAAAAAAGCAACTCCCTTCTGGGCTATAGCAATCTAGATTCGGGAACCTTTTGATTTTTACAAAGAACGCTGGTTTCGATTCTTGACATTTTCCTTCCAACAGGAGATCATCAAGTTGTGCCAGCCCGTGCTGTTAGCAGAACTGCTAGACTATTTCCGACAAGACAGCACAACCACCACCACAGAGGCCTGGCTCTACGCCACAGGGGTCATCTTTTGTTCTGTCATACTAGCCGTTGTCCACCATCCGTATTTCTTTGGAGCGAGCCGGCTTGGGATGAGGGCTCGTATTGGTTTGTGCTCTCTTATGTACAGAAAGGTAAAGAAAGTGTCATAACAATTTAAAGACTAGATCATATTGTCAAGATTTAAGGATAACAGAGCAATTATTTTTTGTTTTCTTGTTCTTGTGGATAAATTTGGTACTCAATGATCTTGCACCTTATCGTTTTTTTTTGTTCTTGTGGATAAATTTGGGTACTCAAGTTGATTAATTATATTTAATTATTACAATGTTTTTCGTCGTTGTTGTCGGTGTTGTTGGCGATGTGTTTTTGCTTCTGGTTTTGCTTTATTAGTTTTGGTAGAGGTATTTTTTTTGCTCTATTTCTTGGTTTTGGTGTTTATAAGATTCTGTTTAGCGATATATGTGTTGCCAGAAACGTTCTTCCCGTTTAGCAATCGCTGTAGATAATTAGATGACATGCTAATTTCCTGAACTATCATAGTTAATTGGTCATGGTGTTAGTGTATTTGCTTGATGGGGCTGACCTAAAACACAGCAGGGCCAAATGGCACAGGATAAAACACCAATCCCTTTTACCTTCAGGCCACTTCAAATTGAATTCCTTCTTGCCTATATCGTAGCAGATACTGTACGCCTTATGTTGGACGACAGAAAACAAATAAGCTTTACGCCGTAAAGGAACGCTCTTAACCAGTTTTTTATGCTTTTGTAAATTATCATTTGTTAATTTTGATTTCTCATTTACAAAGTCCACCTTTGCTTAGATCGAACCAATTTTGTCCTCCTCATGAATATTTTTCATTGAATAAAAAACTTAAAGAATTTCCAAACTCTCTTACGAGTTTGCCCAATCACTGTATGTAGTTTATAATTTTTTTTCATCTTAAGAAAACAATTTTAATAACCAGAAACCTTTAGGTGAAATAATGTGTAAAACGTTCTATTTTCTTTCATGATCCCAGTGTCTCCGGCTGAGTAACAAGTCCTTGAACGAGTCCTCTGTTGGTCAGATAGTGAATCTCATGTCCAATGATGTGGCTAGATTTGACCAGGTAAATAGAGTAGAGTAAAGAGCGTCTTTTAAATGCACCTAATCCACAAACAAATGCTGAAAGAGCTTTACATGGGTTTCCCGACAGTTAGGCAGCCAAATAACTATTTGAAAACACAGAGGAGCAGCACTCAAGTATACCAAAATAGTATTATTAATTTATTATTATTATTATTATTTATTTACTCTATATAAATCGCTTTCGGGAAATTAGGTTTCGTTATTCAGCGTAACCGTGTCGCCACCAGAGCAGCGCCACTAATGAGACAACTGCATCTTCCTTGATAAATCCGCTGTTTAGTAACATGATCGCCTCTTACCTGCATATTCACGACAGTTTTAAGATAAATCTCGAAAAAAACTTAACGATTACTTTCGTGATGTAATTATGTAATACTATTTCTATCTAAAAACTTCATCCCCACACGCATTCTCGCCATGCTTTTTTATTTTATGTGATGAAAAAGGTATAATGTTGGGGTTCAAGTTCAACAAGAATGATTGTTCACTCTTTTAAAACCTAATGCTCTATATTTGGTTAACTCAAACAATTATCCTAGTATTTTCGCTTTCTATTTGCTAAACGTTTCTAAGCGGTGTGCCAAGATTTACTTTTAAATTTTAAAAAAGTTTATTTGATAGAGGTTCCTATGATTTTTGCAAAAATCCAACAAAGGCAAAATCTACCCGTTCATAACCATAGGTTCTCCTCCCGGAAGTCGACGACGTGCAAGCCAAATCATTGGACATACAAACAAGTACATGATACTCATGTTTTTTTGTGGAATTTTGGTTAGTCCTGCGCAACATCAGAAAATGAATTATAAATTTGGCTTCTTGGTCTAGCGGTAGACACTTAATATGGGGACCAAGGGATCCGCGGATCGAGCCTACCCCCGCCCCCACCCCCTCCATGGTTCTGCAAGCCGACGTAGAGTCTTTGGGAAAGGCTATTTACACACATTTCTTGGCCGCAAATTGGCGTTAAATGAGTTGCCGGCTATGGGTATTGAAAAATCTTGTCAGTGTGCTAGAGGGATGCATTTTAACTGCAGCCCCTCTGTGGATCCAGGAGGTAATTTGGTTAATGATGGTCCGCCGTGGAACCTTTATAAAGAGCTTAGAACATTAATGTATTCGGCGCAATATAAAACCACTATTTATCTTTGAAGTTGTTCTTTGTCTCATGCCAAATACTCAAATGAACTTGATCGATAGTACACACACGCACCATTCTCTATGTGTTTTGATGATTTGGTCGGTTTAGGGAAGAAGCCAAGGCTCTGCTGACCAAGGCGTTGTCTCTTGTCCCCAGGGCATGCCGTTTTTCCACTTCCTGTGGATGGGCCCTATGCAATGCCTCATTGCTCTGACTTACCTGTGGATTCGTTTAGGTCCCCAAGTGCTGGCCGCATTGACGGTGGTGTTGCTGCTTATGCCTACACAGCTGCTTATGGGGAAACTTTTCTCGAGGCTCAGGTGACTGAGAGAGGGAGAGAGAGAAAGAGAGAGATAGAGAGAAAGAGAGAGAGCGAGAGAGACAGAAAGAGAGAGAGAGAGAGAGAAAGAGAGAGAGAGAGAGAGAGAGAGAGAGAGAGAGAGAGAGAGAGAGAGGGAGGGAGGATTTGTTCTGTTTGAGAAGCCTCGAGTCAAAGAATGTGTATGTTGTACATTTTTAAAAAAAAAGTTTTTGTCATTGTTTTTTTTTGTACGTGATATAATATTTTGATTGCTTCTGTACAAATAATTTCAATAATTTCACCTATTTTAGCTACTCAACTTTTTAACACCATTTTTTATAACAACACTTTTTTTAATCCTTTATTTTTAAATCAGGAAAGCCCTTTATATTTATGTTTCTTTTTTACTACATAAACCCCAAGTTTTTTTTCACATACAAGTCCATATGAAGGGTTTGGCAGCAAAAAGAGTTTGCTAAAATCTGCAGTTGTTTTCAATTTTTCAAAATATTAATTTGGAAAAATATAGTAAAATTTTACAGAGTTACCCGCACCTTGTCTATTTAAAAAACAATGAAGTAGCCGCTTATGGAGTTTTGCACCGGAATTCTTTACATTATTTTCTCACCCCCTGAATCTAATCTCTTTAGTGAACTTCTCTTTTCTCATTACAACCTTCTTTTTGTCCACTAACTAGGCGTAAGACTGCCGTCCACACAGATAAGCGAGTGAAAGTGATGAACGAGATCATCTCTGGAATCCGCATCATCAAACTCTACTGCTGGGAGAAACCTTTTGGACGTCTTGTAGAGAAACTGAGAAGGTGGCAACTTTTTTTCACCGTATGATAATGTTTCTAGGAGACTTCAATTGGTTAATATTCAGTTTGGTTTGTCATAAAACCTAAAGAAAACAACAACAACAACAAAATCCGAAGACCCGAACGCTGCAAGTTTTGAATAACCCAGATTATCAGGCCAAGACCAATGCAGTTACGAGCGTACAAAGAAGATGAAAGATGCAAAGTATTAGCTACTCGTTTTTTCCTTAAATCCTTTTGATGCTGTTTATTCAGCTTTACCGTTTCTTTCACATTCTTAATCCTTCTATCCATGGGGAGCTCGCATCTATAGACATATTGACAGAAAGTGCAGTAATGCTTGATATGTTGCGCTATTATCCCTGGGCATTTCCTATCCTGTATGTCATCTTTAGTACTCTCAAAGCTAGATTATTGCAACATTCTGTTAGCCGGTCTGCCATCTAAATGTCTGTCTAGGTTACAAGTTGTTCAAAACAATGCTGCTCGCGTCGTAAAGCGCTGTAAGAAAAGAGATCATGTAAAACCAATACTACATAGCTTACACTGGCTCCCAGTTGAAGAGCGAATTGAATATAAGATTGCTCTCATTAGTCATAAAAGTGTAAATGGGCGTGGACCAGCATACCTCCATGAAGCGATTAAAGTATACCAACCAGGGAGAGCTTTACGGTCTTCTAATGATAACAAAACATAAGTTGTTCCTCGCCAACGATATAAAACGCTAGTTGAAAGATGTTTTTCGTATTTAGGTCCAAAAATCTGGAACTCTTTACCAAAGCCTCTACATCACATAGAAGACGAGAACATTTTCAAAAAAGCACTAAAACACCATTTATTTTTAAAGGCATATGGCGCTGCGTCTTAATAAGACATCCATTGGTTTTCTTCTATCATTAATATTATAAATGTACCATATCCAAAAAATGTTTATAAATATATGTCTGCTTTTATGTATAATTGGGTAATATTGTGATCAAATATCTTAAAGAAATTTTTTAGGTAATGTTTTATGGAAACTGTTGGGTTTTATAATAGCTGACATTAGAGTTAACGACAATTTTTAAATCTATTGATTAATTAACTATGTCTTTTCTTATAATCGGGAATTTTACAATAATGCGTATCTTTGTGGATCTCCTCGCTGCTGTTTTTATGTAATTGTTAAAACAAGTTTTATCTATGTAAAGCGCTCTGAGCATCGCCGTAGCCAGTGGTAAAGCGCTATATAAAAGTCATTTATTATTTATTATTATTATTATCCTCTCCCAATTTAATAATGAAAAAAAGTATAGAAGAAAAAATCATTACGAACTCACAGAATTCATGGAAGGCATATATTCCGAGCAAGTAAATAAAGTATGCTAAATATTCAGCAAGGTCGGCATAAATGTCGCGCCGTTGGCAATAAAAGAAAAAAAAATGACCGCCTAATTTTTTCCCTGAATGTCTTCTTTGATGGACATACATAGAGCAATCGGAATTAAATTGCTAAATGATAAAAGGTATGTCAAATAAAAAAAAATCAACTTCTATTACGGAGTCAATATAAAAAAAAATGGGGGCGGGCTGGCTATGAACTGTCAAAAAAGTTACCTGCTGCAAAAAAAAAAAGAATATTTTCTAAATAGCAGGGTTACACATTCTATTCAAGCTGCTGTGAATTACTTAATGATTGAAAGATTTTAAAGGTATGAAATTAGCAGTGGATAGAACTAGGCTTTTTAGTGGAAATGCCTAAAATGTCTACCTTTGGTATGATCGAACCTTCGACTTATAGATGCTTCGGCACCTACCGCCTTGCCACTTAGAGAAACATAGCTTATACCATGTCGCCACTACGCTCTTAAGAATTACTTACACTGCTACATGTATCAATACAAATGCCTCAAGGGAAAAACAAGACATGTCACAATTTTTTTGGCCTTATTTTCCCCACCTTTTAGTAAATACGGGAATCAATGTATGAGTTTCCGTCTTAATTTCTATAGAATAGAGAGGACAAATCATTTAACTTCTATTTATGCTTAGCATCATTGTATTGGCTTTAATGACGTAAACACCTAAATGGGACATGTCCTGTTTTTTCCCTGGACGCCTTCATATCTTAGCTTAAGCGCAAGCTTTCAATGCAAGCGCAAGAAAATAATAATAATTAAAAAATAACAGTTTAGGGTGTACAAGCGCAGAGCAAAAAAAAAAGCGATATATAAAACCATATAGAGGCAGTGCTTAGAACCGCGGAAACAAGCAAACAAAACAAAAAATGCACAAGTAGTTGTCTCAGTTGGTCACGTGAATGAGAATTTTCCGGCTGCGTAGCGCGAGCGGGTATACATCCAATGGGTGACTGTACTTGATATTATACTTGATAACAGTTACTGTACTTGAAGATCAAATGTTGTTCTACATTGATGAATTGGCCTCTGGCTTAAGAAAACTATCGAATTCAATTGAATTGGTACTAGCATTGAGAAATTAAATATTTGAGACTAACCATGGCTCATTGCAAACAATTTCTGCTCCTCAGCCTGGAGGTGAGTCAGCTCCGCCGTACAAGACGTGTCCAGGCCTCTGTGATGGGGCCGTTTTTCACCACATCCCAACTGTCCGTCTTACTCTTTGTTCTGGCCTATGTTCTCACTGGAAAAGAGGACGAGATACGACCTGGCACTGTCTTCTTGGTGATGGGCGTGGTTCAGTGTCTACGTCTTACCTGTGGCTTGTTTTTACCCCTAGCCTCCCAACATCTGGCAGAGACTCTGGTCGTTATCAAGAGAATAGAGGTACAATGTACACCTCTTTTAAGTCGATTTTCAGTAAACTCGATTCTTTTTGTGACCTATGATTGATTGAAGGGTATTTTTACAAGCCCAATTCCACTTCTAAGGTGCTCTCAGGGCTTGGGTCCCAATGACAATTTACGGGCTGCCACCCAGAGACTAGCGGAGATACCATGACTTAGCCTCAGCCGGTCACATTATACTGACACCGACCCAACCAGTAGGGGCCCGGACTGTGCTCGGCTGTGTTTCGAACCCGCGACCTCTTGGCCACGGAGCGAAGCCACTACCAACTGAGATATCTAGGCCCCTTTTTGTGACCTATTGGGACAATTGTATTGGGACAATTGATTATTTGTAAGGGTTGATAATATAATCCGGCTTTTCACGAAGTCAATGTTACTTAATTATTTTTCGTTTATGAGAAAACCTTGAGCATAACTCTGACACTGATGTGTACAATGCTATATTATCAATGGGTTCAATTTCCTGCCCGCCCCCCCTCCCGATACACTTATGATTTTGAATCGTGTTAAACCTATATTACTGTCCATGTGGTTTTGTTTTCGAAAGGCGTTAAATTTTGCAAGTAGTACAAAATATTATCGAGAGGAAGTTTTTGAGTATTTCAGATGAGTAAAATTAGGTCTTTCTCCATTTCAAAGATGACACATAACATATTTGTGAAATACGAGACTTGACAATTGTGTTGCCTCTTGTGCAACTTTTTTCTATTATAGATTAAAATGGCTCCATCAAATACGCAAAAATGCTCTCCTGAATGTTATTTTTATTGCTCTCAAAGTCATATGCACCCATGTCGTCCCATCTGTGTTCTATCGCTCGAAACGTCACATATAGTCGTGTTCAAATGTCGGTGACAAAATGGTTCAGAACAAAGAACATTTTCAGTAATTGAGTTCTTTAGTGTAGAAAGGATTTCTACAATTATAATTCAATGACAGATGAAAAAGTCTTCATTGATGCTTGACTGTGTAGATGTTACCACAGTAAGAAAGTGGACGAAAAGATAGAGCGGTGACGATCAGACGAAAGCAAGCCTGTTAGACCAATCTCGCTGTTTTTGACCCATCATCACAACAAATGCTAGGCATCAGGTGAAAGTAGACCAAATATTTCATGGAACTCGTCACATTAACGGAAAATTCTTGCTTAAGTCATTGAAATGTATTTAGAATGGCGACACCGTAAACAAGCCACTAATTTCATTCTTGATGTTGATAACATCGAGGCCAGTCGACAGACTCAAGATACCCTGATTCAAGTGAGATTCCAAAGGTCCCACCTCGTCCTGTCTACAGAGCAGATTTAACGTCGACGAACTTTATTCTGTGTTCTAGCTTCAAAGAACAATTAAAACGAATCATTACACAAATGACGACGAAATTGAGGCTGCTAAAGGTAGATGCTACAAAGGAAAATCATCAGTTTTTTTTTCCTCCAAAGTATTTGAACAACGTGTTCATCGTTGGCGTATGGCTATTGACATAATGATGACTTCTTGGAAAAATTAAGATAGCTTCACATGGAAAATGTTTAAGCTTTTCATTCCATGTCTAATTTTTATCTATGCAATGAAAACAGTGGTTGAAGTGGCAGGACTTTTCAGTTACACCTCGTATTTTACACAATGCTTAATTACTGTTGAGAACGCTTTAACTGTGCTGTATGTACATAGCCTCTTCCTCCTTCTGATCACAGCTGCTGTCATTATGCACATTATATTTGTTGTAGTAAGAGAAAAAAGTGAATGGACGATATGGTACATGTATAAAGAAAATGTAAAAAATACATTATTTTATCGCCTAACATTTATACCGCCGTTAAACTACAGTGAAATCCACGTAAAGTCAACATCTTTAACGGAAACTCTTGCTGAAAGTCAACTTTTTTTTGCAGTCTCATTTTGTATTTCTTCATATTTTTTTAATGGTTAAAGTCAATTCTTGCTTAAAGTCAACACATCTTTTCGGTCCCGAGGTACTGACGTTATCAGGATTCCACTGTACGTGAACCGGACGTAGTGCTTTTAACTCACATCTCGATTTGTTTCCGTGCTCTGTTGCCACAGAATTTCCTGTTGCTGGAAGAGCTGAAGAAACTTAACAATCAGCAACCAACAAACGAACATGTTGGGAATGGCTTCTCTAGTGACAATCACAAGACAAACTATGGTGTGGATGTGACTAATCTTACAGCCAAGTGGGATGGGGTAGGTCAAAGTGCTGTCTGTCTTCCATAACATTAGCTGTGTATATAGCGAGTGTATAAAAAGAATTTTAACTCTGGAAGTTGTGCTTCCTAAATCAACACCTGCCGTTTCTCATCAGCTGTATACATGTATTATAAAAGCAAGGTGAACGAAGTTTGCTTGAACTTTTTGATGCAGAACTGTGTGAGCTGCATGAAAGTAAAAAAAGAATAAAGGCAGGTTTATTTACATACACTATATTGATCCCTTTCGGGAAATTTGTCTTCGTTTACTCAGCGTAACTGTGTCGGCACAGAGCAGCGCCACTAATGCCCCAGCAGACAAGTACATTTGAAGCCTGTAGCTGGGTAGCCTACCCATTTTGGAGTACCCATTTTACAGTTAGGGTAAATTGCTTTTCCAAAGCAATTGCAACAGGGCATGGTCGGGAATCGAACCCGCGACCTCCAGATCTCGAGTCCGACGCGCTAACCACTCCGCCACACTGCCCCCAAAGGATGCTACAAAGTTTCGTCTGTACTTCCAGTTTTAAAATCATTTTCTATATTGAAATCACTGTTTACAACTTTGGAGAAAAACACTGTCATTTTATTTTAGGCTTGTTCTTTTTATTCTGTTTGTTTTTTTTACAAAAAAAACCCCAACAAAACAAAAACAAACAAACAAAACAAAACGTACTCTCTACTTATGAACCAAATGAAATTAAAACTGTACACCCAATTTCTCTTCTTGAGTTTCATATTAAGCTCAAGTTCAAGTTTATTCCGTCAATATACGTTGTGTAAATCGAAAATACAAGTGTGTTGCCATACATATCATAAGAAAATTACAAACAAAAAGAAAACACATTATACATAATGCACATGGAGATGCTAATGATGCAACGATAATACAACATAGCTATACATAATCTCACCTCGTCTGACGCGCTCCATATACACTAGTTTATTTTCCTGCAGTTAAAAATAAGAGCACTTTACAAATAGTAAATTTTATGATTTTGGCAAACTTTTACAAGACGCTGTTTTTAAAAGCTTTTCATAAGTTCCTTCAATTCTTACTTTGTCCTCCCTACTCTGTTTGCTTTTAGAACTCAGCGATTAGCAACACCCTAGAGGATATCTCTATGGCTGTGAGGCCTGGCGATCTTGTGGCTGTGATAGGACCAGTAGGCTCAGGGAAGGTAATCTAAACGTTGCATCTGCTAAAAGAATAGTTCAAATGTCATAAAGAACTGTGCTAAATTTAGTATAAATAGATTTAAGTTAATTTAACTGTTGAATGATTTATGTAATTTTCACGATGGTTTTAAGGGTCCAATAAACATGTAGATTACCAATAAGCCGGTCACAAAAGAAGCTCCCAGGTTTGTTGGCCTTTATGTTACGGGTGTTCTTTAATGGAAAAGTTATGTTATTGTTTACTCATAGTCATGCCATTGTAAGTTTTCATTAAAACCTAAAAATATTTCAGGACACAAAAGGTAGTGCCGGCGCTTTAGAATTAAAAAAATGAACAAAAAAGTGTTTGATAAACATAGCCTATGGATGACTCTAGTTTAGAGTTAGGTAAGCCCTGTATATTTACCGCGTGATTTCTGTGACGAGTTCTTCCCAAACAAAAAATATTTACACTTGAGTCTTTAGTAGTCTGCACTTGGTTTTTAATTTAGATGTTTGCAGCTGGTGTCGCTTAGACAGACCTTAATCTCAGCAGGGTCACGTAAATCTTGGTAAAACACCAATCTTTTTTGCCTTTCTACGTGTTTGTATCGTGGAAGATTACGCACCTCTTGGTTCTTTTTTTTTAATTGGGACACTCATTGGCAACAAAGGAGAAACTATGTTTTATGAATAATGAACACTTTTGATACACAATACTGCACTAATAACAATAATCACCTGGTGGATATAGATCAGCCTGACTGCTTTAACTTCCATTCTACCAGACGTCCCTTCTGATGTCCATACTGGGTGAGTTACCTGCCCAGATAGGGACAGTGCGTGTCCGAGGGAAGATAGCCTATGTATCCCAGCATCCCTGGATCTTCTCGGGCAGTCTTCGTCAGAACATCTTGTTTGGTCAAGCTTTTAACAAGACTCGATATGACAAGGTCATACGGATTAGTGCTCTCTCACGGGTAAAAAGTCAATCTGTTGTCATTTTCTCATTTCTTAAATAGTTTTAAGGTTAGATGGTTCTTTATTATTTAGACTTTACAAACTCTAGATAAAAATATTAATATGAACTGCTTTGCTTATAAAAATCTACCAGTTTAACTGCTGAAATTATCATTACGTCAGAATTTGATAAAAGTATTCTCAATTTTCAAACCAAGGACCTGAGTATATTGCCCAAAGGCGACGCTACATTGATCGGAGACAGAGGTGTCAACTTGAGCGGAGGTCAGAAGGCACGGGTATCTCTAGCACGCGCTCTTTACATGGATGCAGATATTTATCTTCTAGACGATCCGCTGGCGGCCGTGGACACCACTGTTGGGAAACACATCTTTGACAAGTTAGACAATGAGCACTTTTAATTTGAACGTCAGGCATCTTAAAACTAAAACCGAACAGATTTCTGTGTATTATAAAGACATTTGTTGGGTAGTCAAGCAACAGGGCAATCGTGAATTTGTTGTAACAAGTTAATTCGGAAATATAAAAAAAAATGGAGACTAGTCAAATAATAGGCAGTAGAAAAGTAACACAAAGAATCGAAAAGTAAAAGAAATAAAAAAAAAAGTAAAAGCCATGTTGTGTATGTGTTCATAATTATCTTCCAAACATTTTGTGACAGTAAAAAGGCTGTACAGATAGACCCAGTAAACTCATAGTATTGTAAGAGATGAAAACAAAATCAAAGGCAACTGCGAAAAACATATTCTCAAAGGAGCCGGTGGAAAATTTAGAGTTTTTAAAAACGGAAATAGCAAAAAAGTTTTATTTTACCTTTTATTCAAAAGTCTCCCTCTATCGTCTCTATTCAGATGCATCATGCAGTATTTGAAGGACAAGCCACGCATTCTGGTTACCCATCAGGTTCAACTCTTGCCAGTTGCTGATGAAATCATCATTTTAACGGATGTAAGTCACTACCAGAGAAAATGGAGTTGAAATGACCTTAACAGAGAGAGTCTTAAAGCAGCTTTAGCAGCTCCTTTGTCTGTACCGTAGTGAGTAATATTAGATGAGGAAGAAAGAGAAAATAATAAACAGAAGAAGAAACAATATAAAGAAAGTTCGTGGTATTAAGAGTAGCAATGCAAGGCTTAAGATAAGGTGTGAACTAAGGAGCACGACACAAATGGTGGAGAATGTAAAAGGAGTAGTATAGCTCAGTCCGTCGTCAAACATCTATTCATTGTACGACTAAGCGTCATGGGGAACGGCAAAATCAGCTGATTTGGGCACGTACAACGTACGTCGTGTCTTCATTCTGTCATGACAAATAGGACGTGCAACGTATGTTATAGGTCACGAAGGGGTTAAGATACCTAACATCTAATAATTTTTACCCTGTTTTATAATTTCTACCAGGGCAAAGTTCTGAGCCACGGGACGTTCTCAGAGTTGTCAAAGTCTGGAGTAGACTTTTCTGAACTCCTCAAGCTCTCTGAAGAAGAAACGTCCGAGATGTACGGGCACAGCGAGAGTTTTTTGGAAAAACAGGATAAGCCTGGCCCGACCACAGACTCTGCGATTATTTCAGAGAGCAAGAGGTCCAGGGCCAATTCCTTGACTTCGGTGGATAGTTTGGGGGAAGACTACGTGGTAAGGAGCGTTTTCTCTCTGTTGAAAATGAATATAAAATTATTATATTCTTTTTTTTTATTTATTCTGTTCCAAGTTGTTCTTTATATCTGATGACATTTTTGGGTTAAATTTTCAGAGAATGCTATTTTTGGCAGCTGTCGTGGTGATGCGTTCTGATTCTTAGCTTTATCCCAATATAGGTTTTCTTAATAAGCCATAATATTGACCTTCATAAATTTCGTAAGTTGACACTGAGAGCCTAGGCTTCAAGGTGAAAAGAGAAGAAAACATGACACTCAGAGCCTACAATCTAGTCTACATCTAGGCCTAATGCAGACTCTCAAGGTGAAAAGAGAAGAGAACATGACACTCAGAGCCTACAATCTAGTCTACATCTAGGCCTAATGCAGACTCTAAATCAAGACCTCTTATATATCTAGCTCTAAATGTACACAATCTACATTCATTCCTAGATGTAAGTCAAATATTCAGACTCTTAATCTAAATTTGAGATCTAGATGTAACCGAAATTCTACATACGAACCGGTTGAAACTATTTTGTCTAGGTGTGCATTTCTCCCTACCATTTTGAAAAAAAAAACCCAGTATGCAGAAGTGTTTAAAATGTGACCTCTTTGAACAGAGGAATACTCAGTCTTCCGACTGTGAGTTGCTACTTGAATTGCTACTTATATAACTATTCCTAGCATGCCACAAGTGCCTCCTGCTTTTCTTGTTTCTTATTTGAGATAAAATCAATGTTTTTTTTTGTGATTCGCGACAGTTTTGTACTCTTAGTTTCATACCATGTATAAATTTGCTATAAGCTTTAGGTACTTGTTTGACACCTTTCAGAAGGTTTACAGAAAAATACGCAGAGCCTTTACTTTTAGTCTAATCTAGAAAATAGATTTTCTCTGCTAACATGATTCACTGATAGATAAATATATTGACAAGAGTTTTTTTTCCTCTCTTCAAGTAGTTTTTCAAATCGTAATTTGAAAGGGTGAGAATTAAATCTAAATGTACATTACCTAGCAGCCAGCGTCATATTGATTCCAGTTTTTTAAAAATTGACTGAAGAAAATAGTGCTGACTGGTAAATACACACCCGTGCATTCAATTTCAATATTATTATATCCTAAATTTGTGTCCAGCCTGACTCAGTGCAACTGCCCGAGGAAGAGGAGCGAGAGACTGGTGCTGTGGATCTCCAGGTGTTTTTTGTCTACTTCAAATCAGGTGCCGGTATCGTCCTTTTTGTCTCGTTGGTCTTGTTCCTGGTGCTGGCCCAGGTTCTCTATGTCATCAGCGACTGGTGGCTTGCAAAGTGGTGAGTTTTGGTGATACGGTAGTGTGCGTGAGAGTGTTTGTAGCAACTTTCTTACGTAAAAGGAGCAGTATTGTAGATTTACCATGGTAATGCATGACTGTAAAACATTGAAACAAAGAAATTGTATAAGCTAAACAGGTAGAGCAGTGATAGCAGTAAAAGCTGGAAAGTTCCATTAACACATGAACAGATGACTGTGAAAAAAATTATGTTCATCGTTTTGTCTACATGGTTATATTAGTAAAGACAATGGACGATCAAGATATAAACGATGTTCACTGTAGTGATGAAGTGATGTAGTTGGCAAACGTGGAGACATAATTTGAGATTTATGACAATCGTACCAAAATGAAGCCAGTGGAAGTGAGATACCATTATTGTTTCAATGGGTATACTTCCAAGTCGATTGGTCTTAAAAAATCATCTATTATAATAGAGCAAAAAATTAAAATCATTATAGTCTTAACTCCCCTTATTTTGTTCTTATCAGGACCACCAAACTGGAAGATCGCCATAACGCACTTGTGACCAATAGTCAGCTCACCATTGATAGCAACACGACAGCTATGGGCAGTGCGATGAACACAACACTACAGGACATCCCGGAGGTGGACACCTACTTCAACCTATACGTCTATGCTGGTTTTATTCTTGCCCTGATCGTCTCTTCATTAACAAGGGCTTTTCTGTTTTTCAAGATGGCAGTTACTGCTGGTAAAAACCTACACAACATGATGTTCGCACGCATCTTGAGGACTACCATGGCCTTCTTTGACACGAACCCTGTTGGTGAGTTGGATTTTTGCTTTATCCTAAGATAGAAATAACTTAGCAGTATATTATATTACGGAAGATTTAAATAGTCACAAACTTTCGAATGTAGCGATTCGACATGGGCTAAATTTAGTTTTTACAATGATTTACATTCACAAAATTGAACAATAAAGTACTTTGGTCCTGTCTAATAATAATTTCTAAGAGTGTTGGATCAAAACCATGTTCTTTTTTAACGAAAATTTCAGCGCAGTTTTATAGTTATAAGAGATGTCAGTACACGATTCACTAGAGATTAAATGCAACAATTATATTTTAAAATGGCTTTGTTATCGAATCAAATGTAATGAGCCTATTTAATACAATTAGCCGATTGTTTAATAAAGCTGCTTTTTGTGTGAAAATAGAACAGGCACATCCTTTTTTCTCTACTGAATTCAACTTTTCCTTTATGACTATAAGTATTTTATTTAACCATAGAATATAAGGATAAAACAACCAGAAATTAGCTTTGTGAGTATATCATAATCGTAGTGCAGCAAAGAGATGTGCTTGTTAACAATTGTCTTCTTACAACAGGTCGTGTGCTTAACCGCTTCTCTAAAGACACTGGGCAAATAGATGATCTTGTACCTTGGACTATGTTTGATGTTATTCAGGTGATCTTAGCTTGATTTAAAAACTTTTTTAAGGTCTAAGTAGAAATACTGCCAGTAAGGAATTTTTGCTTTAGTTTTCGTGGTAACTAACAACCAGTAAAATTTTAAAATAACACTTTGCACGAGGAAAAAGCGACCGGGGATTACCACTCTTGACTTTAATTTTTTGTTTTAAACATGGGTTGCTGGAGGATTTTTGTTATTAAATTGCTTTAGAAGATGGTTGTCCTTGCTAAATAGAAGAACGCAAACCATTTGAGATGAGAAAAAAGTTTGATCCCTGTCTTTTTAGTGCAATTTTTATACAGTTCATAGTAACCATGCATTTTTAATAGGCCTAGTTTCACATTTTATCCTAATCTGAAGAACCTATCAGTAATACGTATTTTTAAATATTCCCGTTGTGGTTTGACGGGAGAGAGAAGGCTAGAAAGAATGGACAATTAGAAGTCCTAATTTTCGCTCTCTGTTTGCCGTTGTGCCTAAAATATCCCCAGGTAACGTTTTTTGTTGTTGTCTACATTGCCTATTTTTTGTCTCCAACAAGCGAGACTTGCCAAGTCTTAGTTGCATGGAAATGATCTCCTTCAGCAACTTGCCGACTGTCTTATAGGTTAATATTTTGTGCTTCCTGTTATAGATTTTGTTTTTATAGTTTGCCTTTTGATTGACTACAACTCGGGCTCATGAAAGTTTTTTTCTTTTCTTGTTGTTTTATAGAACTGCTTGCTCACTTTAGGCATAGTCATCGTAGCCGCCGTTTTGAACCCTTGGGTGTTCATTCCAGTTGTTCCACTGTTGATTCTCTTCATCATAGTACGCAGATACTACGTACAGACCTCACGCAGCGTGAAGCGTCTTGAGGGAACAAGTAAGACTTGAATTGTGAATGAGATTAGAGCCCAAAATATCGTTTCTGTTTGAAAACTTTCTCTATGAAGTCGATTGCTTGTAGGCAAGAACGATAACTTTGTGCTCTCTTCTCATTTCCAATCCATTTTTCTAAGTACGATGGCAAAAAGAAATGTGATGAATTTATCTGAGAAGCTGGCCACCCAAGCATAAGTATTTAACTTTGATGACATAATGAACACTTAAGAAGACCTTTTAATTCGATTAAGAGATGAATTCATCAGGAATTAATGCCATAGCGTACATGCGAAAAACGTACGTTATTTGGTTACTACCGGCGTGAGAGAATGAGGGGCGGGAAGGGGATCCATCCATGTATTATATCTAGCTTGGGAGAATATGGGTAAAATATCACAATTGTATATATCACCATCATACATTGCTTAGTTTATCAATTTATGGTAGCAACATTTGAAAATTAAGAACTATGTCAACACAGTTTTGTCTATGACAGGTTGTAAAAACATACACAACTTGAAACCTAATTAAAAAATTGCATTGTTCAACACCTTTCTGCTGAATTATTACATACCATTGTATAAATTTTCAAGCCATTAAACCTTCAGAATAAGAGGAATTGTTGTTGTAAAAAAATTTTGATACTATTTTTTCGTTAAAAAAGGTATAATTTACCCCATCATAAAAACCCAGTTTTCTTTAGGTACAACGTATACACTGGGGTCCACATACCGTCATCTACCTTCTATTTTCTAAGACCAAATTTATGCTCAAATCCCACATCATCAAATGATTGCTTCTTATACGTACTCCAGAGCACAGTTCCTATAAACTTATCCATTATGGTTGGTGTAAATCATAGCAACTGAAGACCACAACTTGTGTCGTCAATACTTTTCTATCAGTTATAAATCTGTACAAGTGTTTTGCCAAATCTCTCACTTTGTAGCCCGCAGTCCCGTGTTCTCCTACCTGAGCGCCACCCTACAAGGTCTACACACCATCCGGGCCATGCACATGGAGCAGCAACTTACGAGAGAGTTTGACGCCCACCAGGACCTGCACACGGAGGCCTGGTTTCTCTTCCTTGCCACGTCCAGGTGGCTTGGGATCAGACTTGACTGGCTGTCAGTAACTTTTATTGCCTGCGTGGTCTACTTCTCTGTGGTAGTCTCTGACTGTAAGTGAGAGCCATGTTTATAATGTCTAGATTTTATTTCTTTTATTTACTTTTTATTACACTATATTAATCCCTTTAGAGAAATTGGGCATTGTTACTCAGCGTAACTGTGTCGCGACAAGAGCAGCGCCACAAACGCTCCAATAGACCATTACATTTGAAAGCCTCTTTTAACCCACATGCAGGGTATTGAGGCGCATATCAAAAATTCAAGCATTGCCTGTAGCCGAGTACCCATTTTACAGGTGGGGGGACTTAGGGAAAGTTAAGGTAAATTGCTATCCCAAGGCAATTGCAACATGGCATGGTTGGAATCGAACCCACGACCGCCGGATCACGAGTCGACGCGCTAACCATTCTGCCACTCTGCCAGGCTGCCCCACGCTGTAGCTTGTGTCTGGCTTCCAAAGCTGTGAACTCACCTCCGTAGCTATTCAATTTAAATTCCTTGAAAAATAGAAGTGATAAACACTATTTCTTCTCCCATTAGATTTTAAATCCTGAAACGCTTTCCATTTTGTTAGCATGACAGGTTGAGAATATAGTATAATTAAAAATGTGTTTGGGAATCAACGAGAGTGCATTAGCCTCATATCACCGTTTCTAAAACTGCTGCTGCTTATACAATTGTCAATAGCCCAATCTTTCCTCCTGTCCGCATGCCTCCCATTCCCTCCCATCTCTGTCTCTGTTCCTCTTTGTCTCTGTCTCTCCATCTGTCTGTCTCTATCTCTGCGTGCATGAATATTCTGACAAAAAAGCATTATTTACCATTTTCCCTGTCTAGCCATGGATCCAGGATTTGTTGGTCTGTCTGTTGTGTACACCATGAATCTTATGGGACTGTTCCAGTGGGCTGTTCGCCAAACTGTGGAGCTTGAGAATCAGGTATGGACCTCCTTTGTCATTCTCTCTGTGCTATTTGGCTTTTCATATACAGCGGTGGTTAGCTACATTTTTATGGGCCAGATCTCTCATACTATAGGCTGTATTATCAAAAGTCAAATGGTTTCAGAATTTTTTTTCACTCAAGTTCAATGAGTTGGATGTACACACATTATTTCAATACCTCTCTACTGTTTGTTGTGACTCGTAGTTGCGACCTCTTTTATGTAAGAAAAGTGCAATGAATTTAGCTTTTTCTGTCTTTTTCATTCCAGAGATCATCATTACTATTATTCTTACTCACTTCAAATTAAGCAATCAGTTTTTTTTATATAACTATAACAGCAATCGTCGTACTTGTCCGTCAAAATTCAGAAGAAGAAGACAAATTATGATAAGATAGAAATAGTTAACCACAATGTGTTCCTGTAGGTGTAAAATGGTATGCTGTATTCAGCCTCGTTTATAACCTCAACAAGGATCTATATTTCTGGTTATCAATGCGTTCAAATAGAAGTTTTTTTGTTTACCCACTGCTGTCCTTTTTTCGTTTGATATCAATAATACGTATGTGCTCTAAGGCTTTCATTTAATTACGTATAACATTACAAGTCGTGATTTAATGATTCTGAACGTGTGTTCACTCACTTAAAAATATCTGTACCAGTTAGGTACCTCATCATGTTGCTTTGACCTGTCTCAACCTGTTTATGCACATTTTTCCTCTTTTGTGCATTTTTTTTGCATAATGTTCAAATAATTTGCCAAACTTTAAGGTAATTTTAAAAAAAAAATTACGTTCATTGCTAAATTTGCACAGTATTGTCTTTGACACATAATTGTGTATTATTTTGAATAAAAAAATGTCTTTACACAAAGCTATGAGCTTAGTCGTTTTCACAAATGCATTCATTATATCTGTAGGTATACCTATCTTTTACTTTGTCAGGTATAGATCTAATAATTAAAGAACCATCGATTACGTAAAATCACCCAGTCTTTTGTTTTGATATTTAAAAAAAGATAGCTCATTCGATATATTGTCGTTTTGTGCGCTCTTAACCTCTGGTCCAGATGATCTCAGTGGAGCGTGTGCTCCAGTACACCCGGTTACCCATAGAGGCTGACCTGGAGTCCAAGCATGACCAGAAACCTCCAGACACCTGGCCCTCATCTGGTTCACTTCAGGCCAAGGGGGTCAGCCTGCGGTACTCACCCTCAGCGCCGTTTGTGCTCAAAGATATCAATTTTGATATACATGGTGGGGAGAAGGTGAGAGAAATGTTTTATAGAGTAGAGACAGTCGGCACCGTTTGTGTTCAAAGATATCAGCTTATATATAAATGGTGGGGAGAAGGTGAGAAAGTTTGTCTAGAGTTAAATTACCATTGATTTTAGAGGTTTTTTTTATATTACAAACATTGTAAATGACTCTTTGCATAGAAAAATTTGGCCATTGTAGTTAAGCTGAGGACTGAAAAAAGCTTGGAAAACCACGACAGCTCATTGCCCATTTTTGAACAATTTTCTACGTAACTGATAGATCCATAACTGGTGAAAATGTTTATAGCTTTATATGGTTTATACTAACCAAGGTTAGTCTGAGAATATATTGTTGATTTCTTCCAGATGCAAAGAAAGTGTTTTGAAAGCAAGCCTGAATAAATATTGCTTCGCTTAAGTTGTTAATAATCATAGTTATAGATGTTTGTTTTTCATATGGCAGCATATGGTATGCACTGGATTTATAAATCGCTTGAACTGGCTATCTTCTTTATGTCTATTGGTTGCACTAACGCAACGCACTTTATGTACATCATCGTCAGATCGGCATTGTAGGAAGGACGGGGGCGGGGAAAAGCTCTCTGATCACAGCGTTGTTCCGTCTGGCAGAACCTGAGGGAGAGCTCACCATAGATGGAGTCAGTATACACAGTCTGGGCCTGCATGACCTCAGAAAGGTCATCTCTATCATTCCACAGGTAAGAAAAACTCGCATACGATCACACTTTTCTCACTTGCTAGATAAAAAAGGGCCAACCAGTAAGACCTGTGCACACTAAACCACTTAATTTTCAACAAAAAGACTCTTTTACCAGCTTATTCGCCTCGAAAGTCATCGTTTTCAGGCTCTGCACAGGTCACAACACCTGTACATACCATTGAATATTAGCGGTACAGAGCGGTGCCCTTGCTGTACGGGGGCACAAACAATCGGACGCCTACTTCAGTCCTGCATCATTCTTGAGACTTTTTTTTTTTTTTGGGGGGGGTTATACCTCGCGGCAGACCCAACACCCATGAACCAGAAACTCTACGGAAATGTGGCAGACCTTCATTGCATTGAAAAGAGAGGAGAGTCCATTTGACGGCTATCTACTCAAAAGAAAATAAGATGCAGCGAATGTTATCGCACCTTAACGTTTTAATGTCGTGGTTCAGGGCGAATTCAAGCTAATTAAATCCCCCAATGTTAGTATGGAAATGTAAGCTAAAAAAACTACTTTCACAGTAGATGAGCAGCAAATACTAACAGACAGACATAAACCAATTAGGTGCTAGAACAGCAGAGCTCGCTTGTGTAAGCCTTCGATATATTAATAGGTGTAGGCTGCTCAGAGCAAGCCTAAGGTACAGTACTTTGAGTCCATGCTAACACTTGAAACCTCTGTGCTCTCTTTTTTCTCCATTACATTAGACATGGCAATGCACTCTCCTAAGGCATAGCTAAAGCTACAAAAAATTATGTTCTAGAGGGGTATGTACAAAACTGAAGAAGTCGTAGAGGAAGCAAAAAAGAAAAAAAGGCTTCAATGGGAAAGAGATAAGTGGCCAAACCCAAACTGATCTACAAACACTATATACATTCACAGCTTAATTATATTGGTCAGAATTAGAGGACAAAGACAGGGCAAAAATGGAAAATAGAAAAATGACAGGTTTTATAGGCCACATAAAACAGGAGAAAGATTCTAAAAAAAGGTACGCATAGCAGACCAGCAACCTCAGCAAGGTCAGTGGACGAATTGAGATTATGCAGCTCGGATTCTGTCAATCCCTTAAATGACTTGATAGCTGACACATGACAAAGCGTCTCTAAGTTTAAGTTTCCTCATCAGATCTGCTCGTGATCCCCTGCCTTCAATTACATGTATACTTGTGTTGCACCTGGGAAAGAAAAACGATCCTACATACCCACACTGTCAAAGTTGACAAACTACACGACATAGCCTCAGCTCTTGCAAAATAGCGCTCTCACAAGGTTGAAAGACTTTTAAGGTATGAAATTAGCAGTGGAGAGAAGTAGGCTTTTCAGTGGAAATGCCCGAAATTTCTGCCTTTAATATGATTCGAACCTTCGACTTATAGATGCTTCGGCAACCACCGCCTTGCCACTTAAAGAAACATAGCTTATACCATGTCGCCACTACGCTCCAGGTATTGTTTCACTCTCACAAGGGAAATACTCGTAAAGGCACAGTAAAGCACAACCCTTCTCCAGCAAAACCCCACAACATTCACAACATGTGGAGGCACAACACATACACAAAAAAAAAACGGTCCAGCAGATCAACCACGACAATCACCCAAAGAAAAGTTCTACTGAACGTTAGTGACAACACGTTGATTTCAGCCTACCTCTCTAAAATTGGACGAATTCATTCCATGCAACTTCATGAGTAGGACTATAGCGCTATTTCCCCCAATTTGTCTTATCAGCCAATTAACCAATGATCAATCAGTCAATCACCCAATTCAAGTGCAATACAATCTACAAATTTACCAACAAAATTAATCTATAAGCCAGTCAGTCAGCCAGCAACCAAGCAACCAACCACCAGTTTTTAAACGTATAGATGAATCTTAGAACATACAAAATACTAGTCAATCCACCAATCCACCTTTCCAACAACCGTAATATGCAATTCAATATATTGAGCAATTAATTTACCAACGAAATAACGCATCAGTCAGGTATTGTTTGCATCAAGTGGGATTTTAAAACGCCACTATTTTTAATTTTCATTATAAAGGATAATTATGATGCATAAAAGATGATTAAAAATTATTATACTTTTTTTTCCTTTTGAAAAAGGATCCTGTGCTATTTACCGGTTCTGTAAGGAGAAATCTGGATCCATTTGACGAGTACTCAGATTCCCAGCTCTGGACAGCTTTGGAAGAGGCAAGCATATTTTTTTTAAAATTTCATGCAACGGAACATCATGTAATTGGACCAAATCTTCTGAGTATTACAGATAATTGATCACAGTAAATTATGGGTTATCAACCAAACTTTAGTCTAAATATAAAACAATTAGTCCGCTGATATTGTCATAATGTGTCGGCGTATTTTCTGAATTCAAATGTGTCTCGCATTCTGTCCAAATGAGTCGTAAATCGAAAAGCTTAGTTTAAAGATATTGGCTTTTTATGTTAGATATTGATGCTAAAATCATTTCTAAAAAGTTTTCACACTTAATGGATGTTCAAATTTCGTTTTTAGGTGTCTCATTTTAATTGGTATGATTGCAAAGGCTTCAATACCTTTATAGTTGTCTAAACTTTAAATGCTGTTTTCTCCCCTTTTTTAGACTTCACAAGCCCTAACCCTGTCACCATGTTCATAACTTTATGCAGAAGCATGATAGAGCTTTTCTGTTTGTTGTATTTGAAAGTAGTGAAAATAAGCTTTTCTGTGACACTAATATCTGACTACCTTCCAATTTCGACTTAAGACTTACTTGGACTGGTTGCAAGACATATTTACTTTGATTGTAATTGGTCTGCCATAAATAATATTCAAGCTCCGTATTTGTGTATCGCTACATAAGACTTTTGTTTTGTTTTTAGTCGGCTGCACTATTTCAGTGAACATATTACAGAAAATACCTCTATTGATAGACTTGACTTTTGAATTAATTAAAACGGACGTTTGGCCTATGCATGAGACAAACCAAGAACAGACCTTTCATTTTTATGTTCGTTAAGGTTCAACTCAAGGAAGCGATAACCAGTAACCCTGACAGTCTGTACATGGAAGTCACTGAGGGAGGATCAAACTTCAGCGCCGGTCAGCGTCAACTGATGTGTCTGGCCCGAGCTGTGCTGGGTAACACCCGTATCCTCCTGATAGATGAGGCCACCGCTAATGTGGATCCTATGTGAGCAATTTTATAGATCAAATTAATTCATAACAAAACCTCTTATGTTTAACACATAACTAGTCATCTGTTTAAATGCTGAAATGGCTTACACATAACTAGTCATCTCTTTAAATGCTTAAAATGGCTAATTGAAGGATCAACATTTGGTACACATGCATGATGCTGTTTAAATTTTTTATTTGTTCTGAATTATGCCCGTGATATGGCCACTGAGAGAGTGAGCGATGAAACATTCGCATCAAAGTATGTAATGCTGTATTTTCGCATCCTTGGACTTCTACCAAGTTCACCTCCGGTCAATCTATTCAACTACCTTAAAATGTTCATACTGAAGAGCCAATTGTAGCCATTAAAGCTTCTTTGTAATTTTATGATATATTTATCGAGATTAATTTTTCTAAATTTTTTAAATCTTCTATTTCAACTCTAAGTGTAGTTTTCAAAACTAGATCACAACTGAAAATTCTATTATTCCATCATCACTAAACCAAAAACAGTTTTCACGTTATTACTCACGGGAAGTCAATTATGTTCTCAATCAGCGTTCTACAGGCTTAATAAAGCAATGACTATCCGGTTAAATATGCCACAGTATCTTTACAAAGCGCATGAATTAATCTTGTCTCATATTCTTTTTGTTTGCATCATGATCAATAATGTCAGCACTGACGAGCTTATCCAGCAAACAATAAGGAGCAAGTTCAAAACCTGTACAGTTCTTACCGTCGCCCATAGACTTCACACCATTATAGACTCTGACAGAATCATGGTGAGTTAACTGTTAATATTGAACACAAGCAAAAATACACAAAATACCACAACTTAAAAAAAAATCTCCGAAGCGTTTTCATTTCTTTCTACAACCTGGAAGAGTGAATTATGATTGTTAATAGCTTTATGACATATTGCAAAAATATTGCATTTTAATAACAGATTGGCGGACACTCCGGAAAGTTAGAGGATCAATGTTGAATTTTGTAAATTAGGGTTACATTGATTCATTGCGCGAAAGAGTTTTTACTCTAACATTCGGGAAAACTACCATTTTGATAGCGAGACGCTATGCTTACGTGATTTTCACAACCGCAATACCTTCATGGTGCTACCAAAATGGAATAAACGCATTTTAGATACATCATCTTCTGATGCATCAGTTTTTCTCCAAAAAGTGCTGGACTAATTTTTCATGATCATCAATATCTATTTTTATTAACACAAACACATACACAGGCAATCGCTTAAATTTGATTTTCTCCATTTGGCCTGTTAATGAGTGAGGCAGTGTTGGCAGCGCCATGGCGGTGTATACTGACAACATCCCTGTAAATGTATCGCAATTCAGAATTATACCATGAAAAATCAGTCAACTTGATACCCCAAATTTAAAAGCTATAATCATTTTTTTGATAATTGTAGACATTTTCACAGACGTAATCTTTCCTGTTTCTATTGCCTACAGGTGTTAGATGCCGGTGAGATTGTAGAGATGGATACACCCTTTGAGCTTCTGACGGGACGAGAGAACGGAGTGTTCTACTCTATGGTGGAGCAGATGGGCAAGGCAGAGCTGGAACATCTTACAGAGCTCGCCTCCAAGGGGCATTCTACTAACAACATGTACGTAAGGCTACAAACCTTAAGTTCATATATCGTTTTAACTGACATGTACATGTATCCAGATATAAAAACCATGAGATACACCTAGAGTGTTTAATGTGGGGTAATGGGTGTAAATATAAGGGGGCGCCACATTAATAAATGACATAAGTTCATATATCATTGCAATTGACATGAATCCAGATGGAAACGCCAGTACATGCACCTAAAATTTTCAACGTGTGTCATTATGCAAGGTAATGGGCGTGTAAATTTAAGAGGGCGCCACATTACTAAATCTCATAAGGTCATATAATATTACAATTGACAATCATGTATCCAGATTTAAACCTAAATTTTTTAATGTGTACCACTATGCAAGGTAATGAACGTAAATATAAGAGGGTGCCACACTGTTAAACATAAGCCAATATAAGCTGATTGAACAGAACAGCGCAGCTGCTCTTAAACTGGACGGCCACAAGAGGGTGTAAACCTTGAACATCTTTCATGTATGAATCCAAGGCACGGTTATGATGGGGTTCTTCATTGCCAACCATGTGGACAAAAAGCATAAAGGTTTACACAAAAGGATCTACATAGCACTCAGTGTTAGATAATCCATCCTAGCACCAGGGTCACAAAACAAAATTTGATATGAACATCAAAGACTAACAGGTAAATCAAAGATCCTCTGCAAATGGATCTAAGGAAAATTTCATATGTTCACCTTTGCCCGTCTAGCATTAAAAGGGGCAGTTCCGTTACGTCTTAAGGTCTCTTAAGACTCGGCATAAGTGAAAGTTGTGTTCCGAGAATGATGGGGACCCTGCTCCTTTTTTATGACATTTTTCGAATATGGGACTATTCAGTCATTAATGCTTGTACTATACTGCTGTAAGATCTTGACAAGGAGGCCTATCGCACACCAAAAAGGGCGGAGGTTGTATCTTGATACAATTTGTACGTAGGTCCCTGACTAGAATGGGATACTGTAAATATATTTTATAACGTCCACCCAAGCCTCTCGACGGTGCTTGTAGTAAAAGATTTATTGTATGTTGGCTTTGTGTAGAGAAAGGTTCAGAACACGCAGTTGCGTTTACCCATCACGAGAACAGAACAGTTTTGCCACTTTGACAAATATTGCGACTTAAAAATTTTGTTATTTTGTTAAACTGCGAAACATTTTGACTTCTCATACTTTACCATTTGCATTGTATTTCACAGTTCCAAGCCACAATCACCAAAGGCTAATGGTGTAAGTCATTCCCCATCCTCGCTTACACTTACACCTGCACAGATCACAGCCTGTTTGCCAGAGGTTAAGGTGACGAATGGGGAGATAGATCTGTGTGCGTCAGGAATTGACAATGATGCTTTCACACCGGACTCTTCAGAGGTCACTAGGCTTTGATCTTTTTTTTCCTGACATTTCAACCTGAGACACAGTTTAAGAACACTTTCTTTCTGACCGGAATCTACTCTGCCGACGTAAAAAGAAAGACTGATTTTAAACTCGGTGTATTAAGGATATCAAACCAAAAATCTAAATTAGTCTGCCTTGTGAAAGGGATGGTAAAGTTTAAGTATCAGAAATTTTCCAACATTATGTGTAAGGCTCATAGTTAACGTTTGTGTCACCCCATTTTCCGGACAGGAAATGCCTGTCTTGTTGTATTACGTAATGTACTAACTTTTGGGATTGTCTTACAAAATGGTGCAATACATGTATTGTATACCGGTATCAAAACTTTGCATTTAAACACTTTTATTTTTTTTTACTGGTGAACTATTTTTAATGGTTTTATACATTATTTTGTAGGTAAATCTCTTTTCAGCCCTTTCCCCTTAACTATCATTAACTGTGTCTATTGCTATTGTTTTTTTTTACCTTGATGGTTCACTTCTATTTCCCTTTATCGTCAAGCTTCTACATTTTTGGCCTAAGCCAGACTTAGGCCAAAATGCAACTGATGCACCGTTCGAATCGGTGTAATGCCTGCTATCATGCTTTAAAGAAATGGATAAAATCGGCCAACAACTTTTGGTACAAATTGCAAAATAACATTTTGGTCTATGTAGAAAATAAGTAAGGCCATAACGATTTAACTCATTTTCTAAAGACTGGCAAAAATGACTTAGGCCGAAAAGGTAGAGGCTTGATGATATGTTTTATACCCATCATCTTACATTTTTTGCAAGTCTGGCAGCTCACACGAAATATCTTTCAATCAGAGATGTAAAGGTGGGAAAACATTGATTTCTCGGATACATTGTATTTTATATCGTGTACACAAACATGAATATAACTGTGGTTGATTCTATGATCTATTGCGTTGTTGCTTTTATCTATTGTGTGAGACATGATGTATTTGTAGAAGTAGTTTAAGCTTTGTGTAAAATATTGAATGTTTTATTTGTCATAGATAAAAAGATATTTTCTAAATAAGAACCATGCCATTTAGTTATCAACTTTGTTTACAAAATGAAGAAAGAACATGTAAGTAATGAGAGAGAAGAGAGTTCATTAAACACTTAAAAGCATTAAAAACGCGATTCTTTGAAAATCATAATAATAATAATAAGTATGTTTAGAGCCTTTCACGGCCAAAGGCAGTCTCATGACTTATCCCAGAAGGCCTATACACACCAGAGCAAATTTAACTCTTATTTAAGAGCATTACAGCACGGCAGCCTGTTAGGCGCTCATAATACTAACATTCCACAAAGCACTGCCTTTAGCCAGTACCCGCTTTACAGGTGGGTGGACTGGGGAAAGTTAGGGTAAGTTGCTTTCCCAAGGCAATTGCAACATGACATGGTCGGGAATCGAACCCGCGACCTCCAGATCTAAAGTCAACCACTCTGCCACGCTGCCCCTTTGCAATTAACAAAATAAACAAGTCATTGACTTGAATTTTACGTTAAAGAGCAAATCAAATTAGACCCAGATACTGATACTTTGACAAAAATATTTCTTTAAAATGCAAAAATTCTCAATGTGAATTTTAACGCCTCTTTTCAACTACAAGGTTTTATCAGAGAGGGCGCTTGGGACAATTAAAAGCGTGCTGCCACACTGTGATGTAAGGATCGCTTGCATACACCACACCCAGTCACATTATCTTGACACTGGGCTGACCAGACTTAGCACTAAATCCATAATGCCAGACACTAGGCGGATCAGCTGCTAATACTAATTTTAAAGTCCTTGGTTTGACTCGGCCGGGGATCGAACCCACACCTCCCGATCTCTGAGGGAGTGTCTTACCGATAGGTCACAGAGCCGGTGAGCCATAGGGAAACAGAATGAAACATGCAAAGAAAAAAAAGGAAAATAGATATATTAGAAAAAATTGACAAAATATAATTATATTATGTTGATAAAAAAAACTGAATGATTGGAAATTTAAAGAGCAACAAGGAGTTCGAAAACTTGACATTCCATGTAGAGATGTTGCCTTTAAAAGACAAAAGCTGTGGGTTGACAGAAAAATGAGAAAACAAACTGTATTATTTAAAGAAGTAATATATATGTTTAATAAAAGCTTTTAAATACTCTTTTAATGTTGTTAGAAATTTCAAAGATATGTAAGTGATGTTAGTATATCAAACCGAGGGATTTATCTCATCGGTATTTTGCCCTCTATTCAATGTCTCGACAAAAGCCATTTAGGGAAGCTTGAGGTCATTACAAGCTTAACAAATACTTTATTTTGTCAAATATTATACGTGCTTTGAACTTCAAAGATTTGAAGCCCTGCCTTTGTTAAATAAACAGTCATGGTATTGATAGTACCAACCCGTTTGGTGCAGTCATTGGTTATTGATAATCATTCTAATATACTATTTGACGGTTTTATAAATCATTATACCTTTGAATCGGCCCCTTAAAAATTTTAAAAGTTTTCATTGCATGTCAAATTGTAAAATAAAATGTTATAATTTGACGGAAAATAGAAAATCAAAAGTGAGTAAGACCACTGCATAAAAGAAATTTATCTCTATGTATTTACTCATGTTTTGATAGTGCGTCAATAATACTTAAGGAAAACCCCGAAAGCATCTGCTTTGCCAGAATCGGGGGATGCCCACCTTGACACTGTGGTTCCTGGAGCAAACCGGAAATAAGGAAATGCCACCCTTGCTACCGTCGGCTCATAGTTACATCCATCATTTTTTAAATCAAAGGCAGAAAACCAGCCAGCGTCCACAGGACATCCTTGGTAGTTATGGTTCATGTGAAACCTTCGAGTGTAACCTGGGTGAGGATTTCCTGAAATACTAAAAATATTGTGAGACAGTGTTTTGAGATCAGTCCAGCTAGAAGTAATTATTCTACTTGCATCAAACCAGTTGATGTAGTCGGAGTCTCGGGCGTTGAATAAAACTCTTTTCACCATCTGTCCCTTGACGTAGACCCCAAAGAGCACCTCGTCGACATTGGTCCAGTTTTCCATAGCTATTTTGTTTCTGTAATGGTTAATACATGGTAGATTGGCCTCCATCTGCTTGCAACCCGCCTCAACCTCTGGGGGAATTCCAGTTCCATACAGGTAAGCTGGGTAGACGGCCACGTTGTTTTCGGCAGTCCCTCTAAATACGAGCCGCCATTCCTTCTTGCCCGTACCCAGAGCATCAAAGAACTCGTCCGCTGGCACAAGTGCACCACCAGAGTAAGACGTTCTGAAATCGTCCAAGTTCATTGCAAGGTTTTGGGTTAGATCGGTGATAGTGGAAAGACTAGTAGTCAAGTTTTCGATCTTGCTGTTCAGTACTGTCACTGCAGTTGGTAATGTGAGAATCGCCGCTGTCTCTGCTTGGTAGTATGTCAAGTTTTTCTCGATTGTGTCCACAGATTCAGCCACTTCCGAGAGCTTGGAGGACATCTCGCTACAAACATCTCCATTGATCCCTTTGTTTGAGTTTGTACTACTAGAAACTTGAGCTGTTATTTTATCCTCTAGGCGATTCTCGAGTCGGTCGATTCGGTCTCCTATCCGAATCTCTGTTGCCTGCACCTGGTCACTAAGTCTGTTCTGATCCCTAAGGTACTCCTCCATTCTGTTCTCTATACATTTCAGTTTCTCCAACATTGAAAACATAAGCCCATCATCATTGCTAATACGGCCGACTTTTCTGGATTCAGAGATTGCGTCGCCAGCAGCCCAGGAGGGCAACGCCTCGGCGTCATTTATTGCAGATCCACCCGTGTTTTTGATAAACGACTTCTTCAGCGTTGATTGGCTGTTGCTGTTTACAATAAGGGCCACGCAGTAGAACTCTGCAGACATACAGTCGTCTGATCTGAATAACTCCAAGGTCAGACTTCCTTCTGTGTCCAGGAGGTTCCCAAAGATAGCCAGACCATCAGTCGACCTGTTTATATGCGGGGACTGTGACGTCACTCCGGCCATCTGTGTCCAATGACCACCATCTATTATGCCGGGCCTTGTGCTACGTTTGTAAACGTTCAAACTGGAAATGTTTCTGGAGATTCCAGATGGGTCAGAGTTGAACCGCTGCTTAGTGTCTGCCAGTTTCTCCGAACATTGTAGAACTCCACAATATTGAACCGTAGGAGGTGAAAGGGGCGTGAAGGAAAAATCAAAACCTGAAATAAATAAAAGACTAATCATAAGTCACAATATTTGTACTGTGGGTTAAAACATTAAAACCACATACGTTTTAGGTTATTGAAATAAACCTTGTTATCTCTCATCAATTCTACTATTCCTTGAGTAAATACAGCCCTGGGTAAGAGTGTAGCAATAAAGTAGTTTAACGTCCACTAAGCTTGCTTCAGGCATGCTTCTACGGAGAAAGAGTGTAGCATAAATAATTGCATCAATTGTTCCCACAGCGGTGCAAAGAAAATGATTTTTACTTTGTCAGAGCTGCAATTATCTGAAATATTATAAAAAAGCACAAAAATACAACAACAAAAAAAAAAACAAACAAAACAAAACAAAACAAAAAACAAGGAAAAACGATCTATGGACAAAAAAAAAAAGGTTTTTTCTCCTAAAGTTCAAATCACTATTTTTAATTGTTCGCCAGCATCGGCGATTAAAAAAAAATAGTAAAAGTCTACTTTTCGATAATGAAGATAGGCATAGACGAAACGACATCTTAAAGATTTCAAATGTTATTTTCTTGTTAGTATAATAATAATTGTGAATCGCCGGTCATGATGAATAAGTACAGAGCGATAATATAACCACGCAAACCTGAACATTTGTTCATTTAACGTATTCGAAACTCCCATGGCTTTACGCGTCTGTTAACTCATTGAAGAGGAAGAATCGAATAATACTAAACTAAAGTTAAGTGATTGGTTGGTTGGTTGTTTGAATTTTATTGTCTCTTTACAACTACAACGTTATATCAGAGACGGCGCTTCGGACAAATGAAAGCGTGCTGTCAAACTGTGATGGAGCGCTTGCACATACCACACCCAGTCACATTATCCTGACACCGGGCCGACCAGACTTAGCACTAAATCCATAATTCCAGACACTAGGCGGATCAGCTGCTAATACCAATTTTAAAGTCTTTGGTTTGACTCGGCCGGGGAACGAACCCGCACTTCCCGATCTCTGAGCGAGTGTCTTACCGCTAGGTGAGTGAGTTTCACTTTCAGAAGCATAATAATGCTGCACAAAGAGGCGTCACCAATGTGTTAAACAAACAGATTATGTTGAAGGTAAAAAGAAATCACAGAAATAAATCTTTTGTTTGATTATTTCTCCTTGCTGGGCTGTATGATTGCATACCGCAAGTTCGTAATCTCTATATAGTCCGACGTTTATGTCGAGGTGGTTTAGCTGTGATAACAAAAATATTGGATTATTTTTATTATTATAGCTAAACCGCCTTATTATAGTTTCTAATTGAAAAAAAATTTACCACCGATAATTCCATTTTAACATCTTCAAAATTTCCATGATTTTAATGTATTATTAAAGTTTGAAAATGTGAAAATTTCAACAAGAAATAAGACCATAGAAAAACGAATCGATCAGAAAAAAATGCCACCGCAAAGTTATCTCCCTTGATAGATTCGGCATTTTTATCGCCAATACTGTGCAGCTGTAATTCATTTTGGCATCAAATGCTTTACACACTCCGACTTTTCATGTAAACCGATATTCTGACCTGTTCATGAACAGATCAGACCGGAGATCAAAGGCATCATATAGGAACTTGGCTGATTCATTTGGCATAAAATGGTTTAACTGGTATAAAGTGTGTAGATCTAGATCAAATACAGGGCTTTTTCGTGCGACAAACTGTCTTGCGACCAGTCAAAATGAGTCTTAAATCAAAATTGAAAGCATTAAGATATCAGGATTATAGTAAAGCTGATTCTTTGAAAAGTTATAGCCTTTTGAAGTCGACAGAGTTAGGACTTACGAGATTTCAAAAAGGGGAGAAAATCGAAAATCGCATATAAAGCTTTAACATCTAAAAATGTGTAAGATCCTGAGCAACTATTAAAATTATACACTTAAAACATGAAAATTCAACTTGAATCAGCATTATAATCTGTTCAGAAATGATTTTAACGCCAATATCTAAAGCGAAAAAAATGACTCCTTAATACCCACTAAACTTTGAAAGCCAATAACCAAAACTAGGCCTTGTGACTTATGACTTATTTAGATAGAATGCGAGGCAAATAATGTATTTTTGTTAAAATGCAAAGTACATTTTTTCGCGTGTTTTTTGAAACATTTTTATTTTGCGATTCAAAGATATGAGAATTGCATATCATACAAAGTGATAGGAGAAACGGGTTAAAAGGAAACAAGTAACACATTTTTGAGTCTGTCAGCCCTTTATAATATAGATTAAAAAAACAAAACAAAACAAAACAAATAAAAACAGACCAACCACACAGCTCAAGCGTGGTACAAAGAGGTCCTAAAATTAATTTAAAAATGTGCATCTAAAGCAGACAATTATATCGCTAGATACCCCTTTGAAGAAAAAAAAGTTCGTCTTGGTTGTCAACATGACAAAACAAACTAATCCACCGTCATAATTTTATATTTTTTAATGCGAATAAAAATCTTTTAAAATGTCTAAAATAGTAGGCCTAATAGAGACTAATGAACTAGCGTAATTTGATTAGTGAAAAGTTGAGACGGTTTTTAACTAAAGAAAGAAGACAAAAAGAGGGGATTTATACAACAACTAGAAAAACAAAATGCGGGAGGAATGGTAAAAATGACGAAAGTGAGACCGAAGTAAGAACACGCAAATAAACAGACTGAAAGAAATTTAGAAAGAAATAAAGATTTTTTTCCCTTGAAGTCTCCAAAGCCTTTTTATATTTTGTGAGGAGTATACGGCGACGGATTGCAACTATTTGATAATTAAAAAAATATAACAGAGTGATATGTCAGGAGGATGAAAGCAATGACAAGGCTTAAACTGACAAAAAAAACAACAACAACAAAAAACCAAAACAAAAAACCGATAACATCTAGAAAAAAATTCGTTTACCTTCGTCGGTACTTAAACCTTTAACAATATTACCTAGATGAATGCTATTACATGGATTCAAAAAAAGATAGGTAGGGCCTATTTATGCTCTCAATTAGGTAGTTAAATCACTTCGAAGTAAGACATAATTATACTTACTGTTATGACAGACTCTGTAAAAAAATTGAACTTACCTTCACAATCAAAGTGCCACAAAGCCGTAACAAGGAAGACTACTGTATGCAGTTTTTGCAAATAATAAGCAAAAGCCATTGTCTTCTCAATAGAAGCTGAGATCTGTAGCCAGTAAGTCAGCATCAATAATTAAACTCGTAAGACTGTAGCATGGGGTTAAAAGCTGGGACTAAATTTATTAGAGCAAGTGGTTATCATGCTAGCTGAATGGTGTTTTATAGGGGTATTCTGTGTGTCTATAAAAAGCAACTAGATCCGTTTTTGTTAGCATCAACTGCGCGTTTCAAAATGTGTGCAATACGACGTTGACGTAATTTTTTTACAGTAAAAATGAAAACCGACTAGATCTAGGCCTAGTTTTACAGTGAAAACATAATTTATCAATGTGAAAACACATTCTATGGGCTTATCACATTTCAGATGCGGAACGAGGACTTGCTTGCGGACAGAACAAAATATTTTGTTTACTGTGTTTGATAACAAGATGATAGTGAGATGAAAAAAATATCTTTGGAGCAGCCTAAAGACAGCTGTTTAACGTTTGTCACCCAATTACATGAAACTCATATGAAACAGGATATGAAATGAAAAATAGTTTTTAGGTGTGTTAGCTTAAAGAATTTCACGGTTTGTTTTTTTTACTCCGGTT
>BMAT01006609.1:58052-80956 GCA_019649035.1 Elysia marginata
CTCACACTTTTTAAGGGAAAGATCTGTAGGTTCTAGACAAACTGAAACCCTTTCCAATAACCAACAAACCGAATTGGGTCAAGCACAGAAAAAAAAGAAACAGGGAAAATGATCGGTAAAGGGAACAGTTGGTTTTATTCAGTGCAAAAGCGTTAAAATCTTTCAATTTGACCATTATGTCATTTTGTATATATACTAAGTGCTTTTTTCGATCCGAAGGTTGGCAATCATGACTCTCCATTCCTCTTTACTCTCAGCTTTCCGTTTGATTTCTCAATATGTGCGGCAGTGGGCCCATTGCTTGATGTCGTCAGTCCAGCTCCTTTTAGGGCGTCCCCTACCTCTTCTACCCTCAATTCTGCCCTCCGAGGCTAGCTGCAAAAGATGTCCCGAGCTTAACATGACCAGCGTAGCGAGATTTCCTCTTTATCAGCTGATCTAGCAGTTTTTCTGTTATATCCCCTGCTTGGATTACCTCTTTGTTGGTCTTGTACTCCATCCAAGATATTCTCAAGACTTTTCTGTATCACCACATTTCAAAGGACTTTATTTTATCTTTGACTGCCTTTGTGGAAGGTCCATGTTTCGCACCCATAATTAAAAACCGAGAAGACACAACGTTGTCAAAAAGCTGAAATAAAACGTTCTTCAAAAGACTTGCTCCTAGAAATATTGTCATTTATTCGCCACATTTTCAGCGTCATTTAATGTAATACCTATAATGACGTGTTATTACCATGCACTATCTAGACATATTAAATGAAATAATGTTTACTTTTTAAATAACAAACAAAGTTGCACAAAAACAAAAGCAAGCACCATTAAAGAGAGTATCTCTGCTGCGACTGCCTGCAGAAACCAAGAGAACGGAACCTGTATACTTGTTCATGCAACACAGTTCCAAGATGTACTTACAAACGCTCTATGAATGATAATGCACATCCATAGCTTCTTTTTCCTTTCAATTCATTGTGGGGTTTTTACTTTCATTGAACATGTATCCTAAGTAAGCTTTAGCAGTTTTGGTGATTGCATTAAATGCACTCCCCCCCGCCCCCCGCCCCCATGTCCCCATTCCTCCACAGAGCCTACGACTGAGCAACACGTCTCTCAACGAGTGCTCTGTTGGTCATATTGTTAACCTCATGTCCAATGATGTGGCCAGGTTTGACCAGGTATTGACCGTTGTTACGTCAGCTCTCTTTTGTGTTCCTAATTTAAGTCATGATTGAAATGTTTTGAGGGCTAGTAGTTTTTTTTTACAACACTGCGCGTTTTAAGAAATTTGTTTTAGGTTGTACACAGAAATATGACTCTGATCTACGACAGTGGAAAAAAAACTACTAAAAAAAGGTCATATTAAAAATATTGCCTGTAAGATGATCAGTGGATCGACAAGATTTTCCTACTAAAAATGTAGTTAGATAGGTTCCAAACTTCCATTGATTCTCAAACCCTACACAACCAGAGACACCGGCTCTGTGGTCTAGCGGTAAGACACTTGCTCAGAGATCGGCAGGTGCGTGGTTCGATCCCCGGCCGATTCAAACCAAATTGGTGTTAGACGCTGATCCGCCTAGTGTTTGGCATTATTGATTTAGTGTTCAGTCTGGTCGGCTCGATGTCAGGATAATGTGACTGGTTGTGGTGTATGCAAGCACTTCTACATCACAGTGTGGCAGCACGCTTTCAATTATCCCAAGCGCCGTCTCTGATATAACCTCGAAGTTGACTGGGACGTTAAAATTCAACCAAACAACCAACTACACAACCAGAGAACCAAAAAGCACATTGAAATCTAATGGTTTTATGTGTGAACAATACACAATTCCGGCATACTTACTAGATCTAGCACTGGCAAAACTCTCTCTCTCCCCCAGGCAATGATATTTCTTCACTTCCTGTGGGTTGGACCTCTGATATGCTTGGTGGCCGTGATCTACCTCTGGTACAAGGTCGGCCCGGCTGTGATGGCCGCTCTCTCTCTGGTGATACTATTGATGCCTGTGCAGTTCCTCTTTGGCAAGTTTTTTTCGCGACACAGGTAACAGGTTTTTGACCAGAGATTGATTTAGAGAAAAAGATTAGGTAGGAGAAAGATGTAGAGAGAAAAAAATAAAAGATGGCATATACTTTAGACTGACCAAACTCTTTTTTTATGTTTATTTTTGTAATGTACTATAAGACTTCGCTATACCTTATTTAATTTAGTATACACTGTTTTATACTCACGACACAAATAGCCTAGTCTGATTATTTTAAAAAAGCATCTCTGTGATAAAGAAATAGGTAGAAGACTGCTGTCCACATAGACAAGCGAGTAAAGGTGGTGAATGAGATCTTCTCAGGAATCTGCATCATCAGACTGTACTGTTAAGAGAAACCTTTTAAGCATTTTTAAAGAGGGACTGAGAAGGTGGCAACTTTTCTTCACTCTATACTTATTCCTCTTGCAACAATTGCACTACATATTCTTTTTTTAATTGACCCTTCTCTAGACATAAGACTGCTGTGCACACAGACAAACGGGTGAAAGTGATGAACGAGATCATCTCTGGAATCCGCATCATCAAACTCTACTGCTGGGAGAAACCTTTTGGACGTCTGGTGGAAAATCTAAGGAGGTGAATTTCTTTTGATAATCCTGTCGTAAAGAAAAAAAATGAATGTTATAAAGACGGTGAACGGATAATGGGTTAGGTCGTTGTATGGAAAGAAGCATCGGCCTAATTCATTGGTTGGTTGGTTAGTTGTTTAAATTTTTAACGTCCCTGTCAACTTCGAGGCTATATCAGAGACGGCGCTGGGGACAATTGACAGCGTGCTGCCACACTGTGATGTAAGGAGCGCTTGCGTACACCACACCCAGTCACATTATCCTGACACCGGACCGACCAGACTTAACACTAAATCCATAATGCCAGACACTAGGCGGATCAGCTTCTAATATCAATTTTAACGTCCTTAGACTGACTTGGCCGGGGATCGAACCCCGCACCTTCCAATCTCCTGGCGAGAGTGTTACCGCTAGGTCACAGAGCCAGTCATATTTTACTGGCAAGCTAGGTGAACTTGTACTGTGTCTGTAAATTTAATTAGTTTTGCCCCCCCCCCTCTTGTCAATATACCTGTCGCATCCATATTTATTATTTTCCCTACCACTATGACACTCTTGTCTTTTAAATTCGGTGATCAAATAATTAAATAACAGCTAGCTAAAAATTCTTAACTTTAAAAATTGTTAAGTTAATATTGATTTTGAAATGCTTCGAGAACCCTGACTGTATCAACTGTGATATGTAAAGTCGAATTGGTTGATCCTTCGTATTTCCCATTGACACGTTCATTCAGCAACATAATATAGCAGTCTTTCTTAGCGAAATAATATTTTACTTCCCTCGCCTCCAAGCTGACAAGACCCCCCCCCCTAAAAAATATCAACAAAAGGAAAGAAAAGAGTGACACACTGGTTATATGCTAATATCATTGGCCGGAAGAAGACAAATTTACCATAACCAAACTTCAGTCTCACAGCCTCTAAGGATGTAGAAAAACGAAGATTTGAGGTCGATTAAAATCTTCAGGTCTAACACAGTTTGAAATGCAAGATTTCACTTTGATTAGATGATATATGGGCAATGGGTAAGAGTAGGCTTAAAAATAAGTAAACCCAAAGTACTTACATGTGGAGATATTCAAAATTTTGACGCTACCAAAGTATCTTTAACATGACAGTTTTATTATTTTTATTTTGCCCAGATTAGAAATTAGACAACTCCGGCGCACAAGATATGCCCAGGCTTGCCAAATGGGTCCATACTTTGCATCCTCTCGGATTTCAAGTTTCCTTTTCACAATGACCTATGTTCTTATTGGCCGGGAGGATGAGATACGGCCTGGAACGGTGTTCATGGTGGTAGGCGTGGTGCAGAGTCTGTGTTTTACCTGTGGAGTCCTTGTACCTCTGGCTACTCAATACCTCGCGGAAATATTGGTTGTTATCAAGAGAATCCAGGCAAGTTTTCAGTGTTTGCTTTCTTTTCCTTTGAGATGTTCTAATATTGTTGAGATTAATTGTTGAAACATACTAGGCGTCATGTTGGATTTATCAATTTGATGCCATAAAACAGCTCTATCTATTGCAATTTAATGTACGAAATTCCTCGTTATATATATATATATATATATATATATATATATATAACGTCTCTAATTTTCTAAACATTGAGAAGAAAACTAATTCGAAAAGAGATAATGGTGTTATTACCGCGGGGGCAAATAATCATGTTTTTCTTAAGAAAACACATTCTGTAGTACAGAAACAAAGGCGTTTACTTCTCCACGAGTTTAGACGAGATCATAAACACATCTCTTTAATAAAAAGAGTAAAAAGACAAATTATCCTTCATTATCTTATCATCATTTTAAAGGCCAATAAATTTGCTTATGGTATTGCGTAATCTCTACTTTAATCCGGTTCCTGATTGTTAAGACAGAATTTTCTGCTGCTGGAAGAACTAGAGAATGTGGCCTCTATAATCCAACCAAACCTGCATACAGAAAATATTCCGAAGGATGGTGGGGCGGAGAAACAACGAGCCAGTTGGGTTGAAATAGCAAACCTAACTGCTAAGTGGAACGAGGTAAACATCGTCTTTTACTATCACCCATCAACATATTGATCTTCCTATGACAAAAAGACGGAAAAGTTAATCGAGCTACTCTACATTATATACTTCATAAACCTCTTAGATGCTATTATGCTACATTTGCCTTCTTACAAAGAGAAAACTCATAATGGATTTCGGACCAGAGAGATGCATACGTCATGGTTAGATGGACTGTAGACTTCAATTATTGTAAAGAGTGTGAAGTAGTAGTAGCTTGAAAATACGAATTTATATTATCATCATGTGAAATATAACTTTCAGAATATGTAAACCTGAGAGAAACTTTCGTTCAATCGTTACTTTTTTGGAGCACTATACAGGAATACATAAAAATGATCTTGATGAGCCCGAGGCCCGTCGATGGTCTTGATCCAGATCGCCACCAACTTTTAGAGACCAAAGAACTGGCTTGAGGGAAACCCATGCAGAATTTGTATCTGTGAACTAACCCCAAATAGTTTGGGGGGGGGGGGTGATATTATTTTGTAATGATGTTTCGTTGTAGTTTATAGTTTGCTTCAAAACAGTTGTCATCTAACTGATCTTTTTTAAAAATCATTTTCAGAGTAGCACAACTCTCAACCCGCTAGAAAAAATCTCATTAACCGTGTCACCTGGACAACTTGTCGCTGTGATTGGACCAGTGGGAGCAGGAAAGGTGATATAAGACTAAATTTCTCGGGCGAACAAAATGATCATCTTTGAAAAAACTGCAGAATTGATATCTTTATCATGAATAACTAAAACCATTTAACATAATTTTGTATATTGTTCCTTTTTCATTACATATTTACGCATAATAGAATCATAGGATCAATCTTGCCTTCATGTAATGTTTGGTATCTGAACACCAATCTACCAGTGCACCGGCTCTGTGGCCTAGCGGTAAGACACTCGCTCAGACATCGGGAGGTGCATGGTTCGATCCTCAGTCGAGTCAAACCAAAGACTTTAAAATTGGTATTAGCAATGTCTGGCATTATGGATTTAGTGCTTAGTCTGGTCGGCCCGGTGTCAGGGTTATGTGAATGGGTGTGGTGTGCGCAATCGCTCCTTACATCACAGTGTGGCAGAACACTTTTAATTGTCCGAAGCGCCGTCTCTGATACAAGCTTGTAGTTGAAAAGAGACGTGTTAAACTTCAAACAACCAAACAACAACCAGCAATTAAACAATACTACTTGTTTTGTGTCGACGATTAATAAGTCGGATGTCGATTTTTTCATCTTTAAAGGCGTTGCTCTTTTGAACAAGATATTCTTTTAAGCTTTCATGTGTCTAAAAGGTAATACAATTACCAATACTTTGACGAAAAATGCTTAAACCGTTGTTGATTTTTATATGCAGAAAAAGCAGAAAAAACCTGGTCCTTTAAATGGCGTTTTCTCACAAAAATAGGTTCTGACTTCCAACAACCCATTCGCTCTAAACGCGAGACATTTCTCTAAAGGAGGCTGTGACAAAAGGTCGTGATTTTGTCGGTTGTGATGGTGGACAAAGTATTTTAAGGCATGGCAAAGAAAAACAGACTGTCATAAAAAAGCTCTTGCCTTGTATCCATCTCGAACTTCATCATTTAGTATAGTAATGTTGAAAATTTTATCCAAATAGACTTTGTGGTTTAAAAATAGGAAAAACATAATTGAAAATCTGTCGGTTGTGGTGCAGGGCAAAAATTTTGTTCTGCACCACAACCGACGGATTTTGAGTGTGGCCGTTTCTACATCTCTTCATCAATTCACTTAAAATTTCTGACGAAGGATTATGATGAAATTTAAAAGTCATAAAATCACATCATTCTGAAAATACTTTGTCTCCCAACACAACCGACAGATTTACGACGTTATGTCACAGTCTCAAATACGTTTATTCTTGCACTCAAAGAACTTTTTTTTCCAATCAAAGTCTCTTAGTTGTCCTTCTGCAGTTAAGTGTTGATCAAGAGGTAATAAGCAGTATTTAATTTGGAATTTGGATACTGCTTCACATGCACCTAGTACAAGTCTTTAGTTAACATCTGCATAGTTGCCATTAATTTTAACAAACGGTTCTTGTTCGCCTTATATGAGAGCAAGTAAATATGGAATACCATTAACCGCCAAGATCTATATGTCCCTAGCCACTTTTTCATTCCACTAGACGTCCCTTCTGATGTCCATACTGGGTGAGTTACCTGCCCAGACAGGGACAGTGCGTGTCCGAGGGAAGATCGCCTATGTGTCCCAGCATCCCTGGATCTTCTCGGGCAGTCTTCGTCAAAACATTTTGTTTGGTCAAGCGTTTGAAAAGACTCGATACGACAAGATTATCAAAATTACTGCTCTCTCGAAGGTAAAAAGTTAGTGTTGGTTTGGTTGCGTATCTAATAACTATATAATTTGTATCGTATGACCTACTTTACTTCACTTTTTCACTATCGTGAATCTCCTTTTTTCCAGGACCTGACCCTATTACCTAAAGGCGACGCTACATTGATCGGAGACAGAGGTGTCAACTTGAGCGGAGGTCAGAAGGCACGGGTATCTCTAGCACGCGCTATCTACATGGATGCGGATATTTATCTTCTAGACGACCCGCTGGCGGCCGTGGACACCACAGTTGGGAAACACATCTTTGACAAGTCTGTAAAAATTATCTTGGCAACCTCGAGTTTGTAGGGTTTATTGGCGGATATGCTTTAGAAAAAAAAAAATTAAAACTGCGTCAAGCTTAAACATATTTGAGAAGACTTTATGATCATGGTCAATTATCTCTCTTTTAAGGCAAAACCGCAAAAACGGTGTTCCAAGGTAAAATTTGACAGATAGGTGAAATTGTAAAGTCATTCTCTTGAAGCTAAAATCAAGCGTCCTACAGTAAAAATTATTAATGATAAAAAAGGGATGTGAAAAACTAAAAAGTCGAAAAAGGAAGAAGAGAGTCTCACTTCCTTTTAAAAAACATTTAAATGGTGTTTATTCATTAATTAAGTTGTAAGAAGAAGGTTTTTTAAAATTTCTAACAACAAGTTCTAATAGCAAAATTTATTATGATCTTAAAACACTTATAAATCAGTACTGACAGTTGTCTTGGCTGTATCATTTATGCAAATCTCTTCAACAGGTGTAGATTTGGCATGCAGTGCCTTGTATAGAAGGTTTAAAAACGATTATATAAAATAGAAACAGATTAAATAATTGTATCGCTGGCAATTGAGGCAGTGCATTAAATTTTTTTCTCCACGAAAGAAAATATGTAGGGTGTTCTTTCTTAAAAACTTGTGTAAGTAGAATCTAACATTCTCCTTTGCTTTTCCACTGGAGAACTGAGCATAAAGCAACGTTTCATTTGAAAAATAAAAAACAGCAATATACAAACAAAAAAAAGTTTCACTGAGCAGACTAAAATGATTTTTATCATCAAAAGCGAAAAATTCCTCGAAAAAATAAAACCCTCGGAGTCAACATTTTCACAGATTATCGACCTTCTTAATTCTGGGAAACTTATTTTTGTCTTTTAACAGATGTATCGTTGGGTACTTAAAGGCTAAACCACGTATTTTGGTCACAAACCAAGTCCAGCTTTTATCTGCTGTCGACAACATCGTCATACTCACCGATGTAAGTAGCACTAATCTCTTACTCTTTCACCTTTTTCTTCAGATGCATTAAAAGATGCAAAATAGGTCTTTGGGACTTTTAATGGTAACGCCACACTATCAACGATTTTGAGAGAGAGAGAGAGAGAGAGAGAGAGAGAGAGAGAGACATAGAGACAGAGAAGGAGAGAGATAGATAGAGTGAGAAAAAGAGAGAAAGAGAGACACAGAGAAAAAGAGAGAGAGAGAAAGAGAGAGAGAGGGAGGTAAGGAGAGAGAGAGAGCGCGCAAGATGATGATGATGATGAAGAAGAAGAAGAAGAAGAAGAAGAAGAAGATGATGATGTATAGGCCTAGTTATCATCTTATACGCGTAACACAATAAAACAGACTAGATCTTCATGTCGGTTGTCAAATTAAAAGTTTAAAAAAAAAACCAACTGAAATAGTCAAGAACTCTTTCATAACAGGGTCAACTAATGGGCGAAGGAACATACTCAGAGCTTTGCAACTCTGGTTTCGACTTCTTCGGACTTATGAAACCCCCAGAAGATAAAACATGTGAGAAGGACTGGCGAAGGCAAAGTTGTCTTGACACCCTGGAGGAAAGTTTGGCAACCTTTCAAGGCGACTGCCGGCGCCATTCTGTCATTTCTGTGGACAGTGTAGGAATGACATTCATGGTGAGCAGTTTGGTAATGTTGCAGTGACTGTCACCTTCAAACTGCAACGTCAATGTTTCTCGCCAAGTAATTTTGCATTTAGTTTTCCTTTGCATGCTGTTGTTTCATTACTTTGATCCGTATTTTTAAAAAGTGAAACTTGATTACAAAATATTCAGTCTATAAAAATTAATATATCTTATTTCTATAGCTTTGCGCCCTCGATTAATGTTAAAAATAATGTAAAAGATTAACATTTTGTTCTATTTTAAAGAGAAAACCACAAACTTTTCAGTATCTACAGATAAGATATAGTTGAGGAGACTACATGTAATACCTTTTATGTGTGACGTAATTAGTATTTCTAACTGACCACTCTATCTTCAATAAATTCTCATGCTAAAGTACAATAATAAAGAGAGTAAGATAAAGATTTCCAATTATTTTGGGCTGATTCTAAAATGATTTCATTATATTATATAAAGTTTTCCAGTATTGAAGAGAATTCAATATTTGAAAATTCAATTACACCCAAAATACTGATTACATTTATTGACATAACTGCAAATAAATCTTAACACAAAACACGGCGTGGCAAAACATGAACATTGCTGTTTGTAAATGCTATTTTGATATTTGATAATGAATAGGACGGTTTCAACCCAAATCTAAAATTAAGGTAAAAAGAAATGTCTATCTAAGAGAACTGGGCATCAGGACGGCAATAATTATTAATGAAAAAGGCGTCTATTTTTTTGTCTTTCACTTCAGCCTGAGTCTGCCCAACTGCCTGATGAAGAAGAAAGAGAGACCGGCAATATCGACTTAAGAGTGTTCATTGACTACTTCAAAGCTGGTGCGGGCATCGTTCTCTTTAGCTTGCTCTTTCTGTATCTGCTCCTGGGCCAGGTCTTCTTGGTCGGGTGCGATGTTTGGCTTGCCAGATGGTATGGTTTTCAAAGTTATGGTTATTACATGTATAACAACAGCATGATCAGAAAAAAGTGAAAGAAATAGCATTGTTATAAATAATATTAGTAAAATTAATATTTATAAAAATAGTAGTAGTAGTAGTAGCAGCAACAATAGTAGAAGTAGTAGTAGTAGTTGTTGTAGTAGTAATAGTAGTGGTAGTAGTAGTAGTTGTACTAGGATAACGATTGAAAGATATTAAGGTATGAAATTAGCAATGGAAAGGAGTAGGCTTTAAGTGGAAAGGCTTAGTAAAGATCTTCACTTTGAAACTTCTTTTTTTTAAGAAGCGTAGTGGCGACATGGTATAAGCTATGTTTCTTTGAGGGGCAAGGAAGCGGGTGCCAAAACTACTGTAAGTGGAAGGTTTGAATCATACTAATGGCAAACGTATTACGCACATTTCCACTAAAAAACCTACTTCGCTACACTGTTAATTTTATACCTTAAAAACTTTCTAGCATTAGTTTTGGTTGCGCAGTGGCTGCCTTAGCTATTTATTCTAATGTCTAATTGTAATAGCAGTATCTTTGGGAATGGCTCTAACTATACCAAAAGCACCAGAATTTGCAAAAATGATAATATAAGCAACAATTATAACAGCAGTCGTAGTGGCAATAGTTAAAGCAGGAGTAGTAGGCTACCACTATTACAATAGAGGTAGTAAAAGTAAAAATATTGGCAGCAGTAGTAATGTTTTTTTAGTTGTAGCAGCAATACTGGTAATAAAAGCAGTGCTAAAACTTCTTATTGTTGTTGGTATTGTCATCTTTTTGTTGTAGAAGAGGTATTGGAAGTGCATGCTAGTGTTTATTTAGCCTAGTAGACATTGAGTAAACATTTAGCAATAATTAAAATGGTAGTTTGATAAAAAATATCATCGAAGTTAACGTAGTTGGTTTTCAATATATTTCAGTTTTAACTATAGATATTATCCTTCTGTTATATTATTTCATCAATTACCAGGACAAATGAAATTGCTGATCATCACATTGCTCTCAAGACCTACTACCAGATCTCCATTCGCCAGAACACGACTAACGTGACCAGGGATTGGAGAAGTACACAGCTTGAGATTCCACAGGTGGACACTCACTTCAACTTATATGTCTACGCTGCCATGATAGTTGCAATGTTCGCTCTTACACTCATTCGGGCTTTACTCTGTTTCAAGTTGGCGGTAACTGCAGGTGAAAACCTTCACAACATGATGTTTGCCCGCATCTTAAAAGCCACCATGGAATTCTTCGACAATAATCCGACTGGTAAGTCTGTCCTGCACTAAATTTACTTGCCATAAATAACTCGCCAGAAATCAGATTCTATTTTGTAATGGCAAGTTTTGTGCTTACTGTTTAGTTACGTTAGTTAACATACTTTTAAGTTTTTTTTCCGGAAAAAAGCACGGGAGGAGGGTGGGGGGCGGGGCTATGAGATGGAGAAGGGTAAATTGAAACATTGATGAACAGAAGGAGTTTGAGATCTGAAGTAGAAAGCTAAACTCAGAACATATAGCCTGCCAAAACATCTTAAAAGACTTGCCTTATGATGAAAAGCAACACGTTTTTTTCTTCTTGAAAAGTACTGATGATATACTTTAAAATACGTTCTAAGAGGTTTGCATTCTTACATTGTTCGAAAATAGTACCAAAATATGAGGATTTCGAAATTTTAACCTGTTTGTGATGCTCACCCTCTTTAAAGACATCCCAACTCATAGCTTCACTAATGACAGTTATATATTATACACATCTCTATCTGTCTGTCTGTCGGTATGTCTTCGTCGGTTTGTCTGTCTGTTTCTGTCTGTCTGATTCTCTCTCTCTCTCTCTCTCTCTCTCTCTCTCTCTCACATCTGTGTTTCATATATTTCGCAATTTCCTCCGTCATATTTTTCTAACAGGTCGCGTTTTGAACCGTTTCTCTAAGGACACAGGGCAGATAGACGACCACTTGCCCTGGGTGTTGTTTGATTTCTTGCAGGTAAACAAACAACAATCTTGGTTACCATTGACATACATCTCAAATATTAAAACACTTCCTCAATTTAAAATTTCCAAGATTATAAAAAAAATAACTTAGGTCGTGTTTTAGCTTTTGTTTCGAGTGTTGTTCAAAATTCCATATTGTTTTGTTGCTTTTAACGTCTAAAAATCAAATTTGTTCACATTTTTTACTAAACCGTGTTATCTATATCTGGCTCAGCTTAAGAAAATAATTAAGAACCAAGTGTTGCAAATAATGTTTTAAAACATATGACTTTGAAACATCAACTAAAGAATACAATGGTAATCCACAAGCTTAAATTCCACATTTAGATTCACTCTATCAGGATTTTCCCTTTTACAGGATTGTTTGGTAACAGCTGGAGTTGTTGTTGTGTCTTGTGTTTTCAACCCTTGGGTACTGATCCCAGTGGTTCCTCTGATGATTCTCTTCATCATTGTGCGCAGATATTACGTACAGACCTCGCGTAGCTTGAAACGCCTAGAAGGAACAAGTAAGATCACCTTGTTTGTTTTCATCGATAAGGTACATTGAACCATAAAAAAAAACAATGGAGAAGATATCATTAGCTCATTTTTCAATAGCTTTTGAAACCATTTTGTTTTCTTACTCTTTTTTTTTTGTTTTGCTCAAGCACTTGGACCCAAGAATTAATTATAAAAATAAAAAGCTAGGTATTTAGATTTATTTTTTAACAAAATGCCAGACTCAGTGTTAGTTCATACATAAACATTTTCTTTAAGATCTGCACTAGATACGATCATCATTAACACTTGCAGGGCAGATATCGATCTTTATCGGAAACGAGTAAAAAAGTAACGAGAAAGTCCTAGTCGAGTGAGAGTAACTTCTGTTATGGTCAATATACAAGATAAAAAAAACCCCGAAAAATCTTGCGCAAGCCACATATTTATGAATAAAAACACGCCACTGTCTGGCGTAAAGCTCGCTATAGAAAATCGCAGTGTGATAAACCAAAACGTATTATCCTGTAAGAGAATGGTTGTGTGAAGCAACCTGCTTCACTAGTTTGCCTCATACACCCCAACTCTTTCACATCCGAACATGGAACATAATAATTCGTTTGGCTCTTTGAATTTTAACGTCCCAGTCAACTTTAAGGTTATATCAGAGACGGCAGCTAGGGACAATTGAAAGCGTGCTGCCACACTGCAATGTAAGGAGAAGCCACACCCAGTCACATTATCCTGACACCGGGCCGAAGAGACTTGACACTAAATCCATAATGCCAGACACTAGACGGATCAGCTGCTAATACCAATTTTAAAGCCCTTGGTTTGACTCGGCCGGAGATCGAACCACGCACCTCCCGATTTCTGAGCGAATGTCTTACCGCTAGGCCACAGAGCCGGTGGAACATAATAAGCCCAACTAAATATGACTACGTGTACTGGAGCAAAAAATATGAGAAGTTGCTAGCTCACCAAGCGCTACATAATGCTCCACAGTTGAGTCTATGCTATAATAACACTAAGGAAACTATGTCAACGCAAACCCCCACCCTGCTCACGTTCTAGTTGTGATCATTTTACTGTCACCAGCCTATGCTTCTATCACAGTGACTGCAAATAATCTTTTACTGTAGCGAAGCGTTTGTGCTTCTCTGGTCAGCATAATTTATGAAAAAGAGAAAATTCTGGAACTAAAAACTAATACAAAAGATCCCATCATCATGGTGGAACTGACGGTACCATATGAAAGCAGAATGGCACAAGCCATACCTACAAAAAGGAAAAATACCTGGACTTGACTAAAGAGGTAGAAGAAAGTGGCTACAGGGCGATGATAATGCCTATAAAGATCGATGCAAAAGGATTTGCGGGATCATCAGCTTACGATCTTCTGAGAATACTCTCAATCAGTGGCAACAAAAAAAAACCAAAGCCTTGAAACTAGTAGCCGAAAAAACAGAAAACAGTTCCCGTTGGATTCGAAGCAGGAGAAATGAGCAGTTGCTTCACAACGAGTAAAAGTACTCTAACTCCAGGGACTTCAGTTGACTGAAGTGACATAACACCGGACTTGTAATACGTACATCCAGCTTTGAATCCCGAAAAAGGCAGAAAAAAAGGTAGCAGGGAGGCATCTGAAGTCATGACCCAGATGTGGCCCGGCCCTCTTGGATTTTCATAAATTTAGGGCCGAAATACTTGCTATGAGGGGGGTTTCTTCTCTAAAGATTTCTTGCTATCTAGCTCCCGATGAGTATCTTACTGCTAATATTACCTCCTCGCCGTTTTTACCCTTATCCATTTTCATCATAACATTTCCCCAGCCCGAAGTCCTGTATTCTCTCACCTGAGCACCACCCTACAGGGTCTACACACCATCCGGGCCATGCACATGGAGCAGCAACTCACGGCAGAGTTTGACGCCCACCAGGACCTGCACACAGAGGCCTGGTTTCTCTTCCTTGCCACGTCCAGGTGGCTTGCCATTAGACTTGACTTCCTGACAGCAATATTCATCGCCTCTGTCGTCTATTGCTGCATGTTATCCTCTGACAGTAAGTATCAATGGCACTCGATGCGAGACATTTCTGAATAAAAAGCCGCATATATTGCGACGTACACGCTGGGAAAAGGCTGAGTAATGTTGACTGTAAATGTTAGGAGACTCTCTATCATGCTAAATTTTGTCTGCTATATCTATCTATATATTCATCTATCTACGAACCTATTCACCCTTGCGTCTATGTGTCTCTTTCTCTCTCACTCTCGTTATCTACATATCTTTTACTAGGTTAAGTTAGACGTGTATGTACAAGTTATAAAGAAATAAAACCACAATTTCGTAATCTTACAAATTTGATATTAGTTTATCATTTTTTCACAACATACTTATAGCTATGGATCCAGGCTTTGTTGGTCTGTCTGTCGTTTACACCATGGCTTTGCTTGGGTTGTCTCAAATCACCGTTCGTCAAAGTGTAGAACTAGAAAATCAAGTAAGTTTTCTCAACTTCCTTAGATCTTTTTAACTGAAATTTGGCTAGTAGAGAGGGCAAATTGTTTTTAGACTACTGAACTGTGTCAGGTTTAACCTCTTTACACCGATATAGTATCGATGTGTAATTTTCCACCTTCGAGCTATCTACGCTCTTAAAACCGAACGCTCTTTCCCATTGTGCGTTCTTCTATTTTAAAATTGTTAAGAACACCAGACCAAGAAATATCTTATAAGCGAATCAAGGCCAGAATTTAACATTGTAATGTGATAATAGTTTAAATAATAATAATGATAATATTAATAATAATAATAACAATAACAATAATAATAATAATAATAATAATAATAATAATAATAATAATACAACGTTTTAATAAATCTGAACAACTTGAGTCGCACATAATTATGTACTGTTAATAATAATAATAATAATAATAATAATAATAATAATAATAATCATAACGATATTATTAATTGTTATTTTTTTGTCAGAAGCACGATAACACAGAATGTAGCATGCTTAACATTCTTTATGAATGAAAAATTGTAAAGATATGAAATTAGCAGTGGAGAGAGTAAGGGTTTTTAGCGGAAATGCACGAGTTGTCTGCCCTCAGTATGATTCGAACCTTCGATTTAAAGAAGCTTCGGCACCCACCGCCTTGCCACATAGAGAAACAAAGCTTATACCACGTCGACATTAAAAAAGCCGCTTTAAGCGATTTGTTTACTTGTACGGAAAGATCCAAAATCGCACAAAAGGCAACCAAGTGAATCCGGAACCACAAGGTGATGTGCTAAAACATTCCCTCTCCTTATATACCATATACGAGATAAATATTTCCTTTACTTACACAAAATTTTGAGAGGGCTTTTGATGAGACATTCCATTATGTAGTTTAGACACACAGACTAGTCAGTGACCGCCGGCAAACGTTTTAAGAAATATAAACAACTTAAGTCCCACATATAATGTACTGTTAGTAAAAATAACAACAATAATAGTAACAATAGTAATAATAATAATACTCATAATGATAAAAATAATAATAATAATAATAACAATAATAATAATAACAATAACAATAATAACAATAATAATGATAATAACAATAGCAATAATGACAATAATATTGAAATTAATAATAATAATAATGATAATAATAATAATATTAATAACAATAATAATGTTAATAATAATAATAATAATAATAATGATAATAATAGTAATGATAGATAATAAAAATAATGTCATTTCTAAAATTCATTATTTGTTACTTTATCCTTATCTATCCTTATGCTTATGCGAAGCCCCGTGATGTAACAGTTGTATCATGCATTCTAAACATACCGCCTTTTTCTTTCCGTATTGTCAGTTTCATGTATCAAACATTCGCTACATGTACTTATTTGTGGATCTTAATATCAAACCGTTCAAAGCATTGTAACATCTCTATTCTAGAGCAATAACTGGTTGTGTTATATCTCATGTCAAGATGATCTCAGTAGAGCGGGTGCTCCAGTACACCCGGCTCCCCATAGAGGCTGACCTGGAGTCCAAGCCTGGCCAGAAACCTCCAGACACCTGGCCCTCATCTGGTTCCCTCCAGGCCAAGGGGGTCAGCCTGCGGTACTCACCCTCAGCGCCGTTTGTGCTCAAAGATATCAACTTTGATATACATGGTGGGGAGAAGGTGAGAGAAATGCTTATAGAATTAAGGCACCCTGTATTGTTTGTACTCAAAGATATCAATTTTGATATACGCAGTCGGGAAAAGGTCACACTTACATATCTTTGTACTCAATGATATTAATTTTTGCTATTCATGTTGGGCTGAATAAGATTTATTAAAAAACAACTACTCCAAACCTCACCACCAATTGGCATCGAATTTTCTAAAGGAATGTCAATAGATTGTTCGACGCCTAAAATAGTATTTCTCATTTTGATTTTTTAAAATAAACCTATTGTCGGTATAGAATTTCTTTGGTAGATCTCCATGCAACACTGGACTTACTTATTTTAATTTAGAAAATCCTTTCCTATTTTTTCCCCCGGAGAAAATCTTTCTTGTGCAAATGATAGCAGTTTCAGCGTACGGCATCTTGTCTTAACTGCTGTTTTCCAGTCCCGAGGACTTCTTCTATGCCTGTTTATCTTTGTTGATAAAACTTATTAGGCAAGCTAGAATGTTTGCAATCCCAAGGAGGTCTCCTGTAAATCTCATCAGGTCGCTAATTGTGATTATTCATTTAGGACGGAAGGGGATTCTCTGAATATCTTGAGTTATTAAAAATGTTGGTTTCTTGCATCCACGTGTAGCTATAAGACAGACGTCATACAACATTTTCAAAATCCGGAACAAAAAGCTGTTGTCAAACGTTCGATTTCACTTTTTAGTTTTGTTTTTAAATGAGTCTGTAATTAACTAAAAGGCAAATCAAGAAAATATGAGGCTATCCAGTTTTAATTTGTTTTTAAAATTCTGACGCTTTTGCAACATGTGCAACTTTTCCTGCAAGCTTTTTAGGCCTCTTTTGAATTAAACCCAAGATTTTATTATAAATCTAAGACAGTCAAATGAGAATATTAAAGGAAAAAATAAGCTTGCAACAATTGAATACGAGGACTATCCGTCTCACAAAAGTTATAATATTTTCTCATCTAGCACGCACCAAATTAGACCTAATCGCGATATATTTTCTCAATATTCCCTGAATGTCTTAAAATCTACCCTAAAAATAATAATAATAATAATAATAATAATAATAATAATAATAATAATAATAGTAATAATAATATTTCATTTGTATAGCGCTTTTCCTTTAAAAAATAAGCTCAAAGCACTTTACATGACTTGCATACCAATCTTTCATTCACATGTACACTTATAGTTAGGAATACATTGATTTAAATTTAAAGTGGTATTATATACATATATTAGGGCATCATTGCACGTAGAGGTAAATACAAAAGGGAAACGATCTTATGATACTGAAATAAATAAAACTGACGTAAGTCATTGGTATATAAACGAGATCGAGATGATGCAAATTTTGGAGAAAAAATCAACTTAGGAGTGATACTTCGTTCATGAATGTAAAGGTACAAAATAATTCTGTACATCACAACTATCTTTAGATCGGGATTGTAGGAAGGACGGGGGCTGGGAAAAGCTCTCTGATCACAGCGTTGTTCCGTCTGGCAGAACCTGAGGGAGAGCTCACCATAGATGGAGTCAGTATACACAGTCTAGGCCTGCATGACCTCAGAAAGGTCATCTCTATTATTCCGCAGGTAAGAGAGAGAAGAAAGAGAGAGAGAGAGAGAGAGAGAGAGAGAGAGACAGAGAGAGAGAGAGAAAGAAAGAGAAAGAAAGACAGAAGGGGAGAGACAGCGAGAGATAAAGAGAGAAAGAGATAAAGAGAGGAAGATAGTGTGTGTGAGAGAGAGAGAAAGAGAGAGAGAGTGAGAGAGACAGACTGATATACTGACAGAGACAGAGAGAGAGAGAGAGAGAGAGAGAGAGAGAGAGAGAGAGAGAGAGAGAGAGATCCCTTTCTCGATAAGGACATCAATTTTTGTTGTGCTCTGCTGTGTGTGCACTTTCAACAGCGTAAGCCTCACAAGTTCTATAGAACTCAAGTTAGCGCATCTGTATACTCTTCTACGTATCCTTCTGGCCCTGGATGTTGTACTGAATCTCGTCGCAGAAACGTAAACTCGTTGTCCTCATTTCTTCCGAGGATCATTGTAGGAAGTTCCACCTTTCCAACTCAAATTTTCCATGGTACCTGCTTCCCTGTTGAACTAGTATTGTTTTCTTGCTTAATATCAGGAATGATTTCGTATTTCAAAGGAGAAAGATTCTGGCTCTAGCTTGTGTGAACTTAAGGGGCAGCGTGGCGGAGTGGTTAGCACGTCGGACTCGAGATCTGGAGGTCGCGGGTTTGATTCCCGACCATGCCATGTTCCGATTGCCTTGGGAAAGCAATTTACCCTAACTTTCCCCAGTCCACCCACTTGTAAAATGGGTACCCAGCTACAAATTTCAAATGTGGTGGTCTGCAGGGGCATTAGTGGCGCTGCTCTGTGGCGACACAGTTACGCTGAGTAAAGAAGACGAATTTCCCGAAAGGGATTCAAATAGTGTATAAAGAAATAAAAAGAATTAATAAAAATGCGAAGTTTTATTGAGAAAAAAAAATGATAAATGCAAGTTTTCTAGTCTCCTAAACTGTTCACTAACTCTGTCTGCAGTCTTTACCTTAACCACTCCAATTTGTTTTCGTGAAGATTGAAAAGAAACAACTCATATATGTACATTTCATATCGTTTCGTATTATCTGTACCCCTCATGCTCCGGTATTAATGTTTTTCTTGTTTAATTTTACAATTAAAGATGACATTTTTATATCCCCATTTGGCCCAGGACCCTGTACTGTTTAATGGACCCGTTCGCAGGAACCTCGACCCGTTTGATGAATATTCAGACTCTCAACTCTGGAACGCTTTAGATACAGTACGTGTGTTTGTCTCTAACGGTGACGTTCTAAGAAATAAAGCAGAAGGTCAGGACACCTTTTACATAATTATATCTGGTAGCAAGTATTATAAAAATGAAAAAAAAACGTATCCTAAATCTTGTAAATTACTTTTTTGTAAAAAAAAAAAAGAAACACTAAGTTGTGAAATTGAGTGATATGTTACAAGTATTCAACAAGTCGAGCAAATAATTCCATTTTAGTCTTTTCTTTGTAGGTTCAACTCAAGGAAGCGATAACCAGTAACCCTGACAGTCTGTACATGGAAGTCACTGAGGGAGGATCAAACTTCAGCGCCGGTCAGCGTCAACTGATGTGTCTGGCCCGAGCTGTGCTGGGAAACACCCGTATCCTCCTGATAGATGAGGCCACCGCTAACGTGGATCCTATGTAAGCAGCCTGGGACTATAGCTACGTGGATTTGATAACGAAGGAGTATAGAATGTAATCCGAAACGCATACTGCGTAGGCTAATATATTAGCTAACTCTTAAATACGGGACACTATTATCAGTTCAGTAAAAGGTAAAGGTAGTTCAATACTCGACATGAGCGTAGCGGAAGAAGGAGCAGGGTCCTTGCTTTTTTTAGGCACACCGCATAGTGAGGTAGTTTGCCATTGCTTTCCTCGCCGCCTTTACTTTCGCCGAGTCTTAAGAGACCTAGCTACCCATCAAGTGCTGGGTGGGCACAGGGGAGCAAATAAAATTTATAGGGATCGAACCCGGGACCTCTCAGATAGCGGTCCACCGCCCTACCGATTGCGCCACTGCTCACCCCATCGGTTCAGTACTTTATGAAATAATATGTATATCGCTTTGGAGTCTGTAAAAAAGGAAAATAAATAAAATAAATTACGAACAAACCTGAAACTCTCTAATGGTATTACTGATTTCTCATTCGCCGACTTTATGTAATATTATGTATACCGCTTTGAAGTCTTGTAAATAAGGAAAATAAATAAAATGAATTACGAACAAACCTGAGACTCTCTAATGGTATTACTGATTTCTCATTCGCCGACTTTCATGTATCAACGACACCCACAGGACAGACGAGCTAATCCAACAAACAATAAGGAACAAGTTCAAAACCTGTACGGTTCTCACTATCGCCCACAGGCTTCACACCGTTATAGACTCTGACAGAATCATGGTGAGTTATTTTGTAGGAAAATAAATAGACTAAACTTAAAAAGTAAATGACCTACTTGACTGAAATACTGTACAACCATAGCGATGTTAATTCAAGTCAAAGATTTCATTATATTCCAAAATTTTCATTATCCCTACAGTTCGGAAATATTTAGCTTTTTCTCGTTCTCCATTCTAAGTTATAAAAAAGCCAAAAAACAACAACAACAAAAAAAAAAAACAACAACAACAACAACAACAACAACAACAACAACAACAAAACAAAACAGGCAGAGAAGTGATGAGTGAATACATTTTTACTGCACTCTTTCACAACTATAAATTATGGAAAATGTGTGGGTTTTTTCTGAAATCGACACATTAGGTATAATTTTGTTTTTGGTGATTATTCATGCAGCATGACAGACTGTGATTAGGTCGTGATAAAAGTTATTGAAGTCATTTTTGCCACCAGGATCATTTTAGTCACGCGTGCGATTCAAATAATCAAAAACCACGCAAAGTAGTATACGACGTAGCATCCTAAACATCCACGCTCCCCCCCCCCACACACACAAAAATAATAATAATACACACAAAAAGACTTGTTAACAATATTACTAACTCAAATTTTGACCAGATATAATTCAACGTCTTTTAATGGGGGTGTGAAATGCAGTTTTATCTCACTTAAATCTATATCATGCAGGTTTTGGATGCTGGAAAGATAGTAGAAATGGGTACACCAAACCAGCTGCTGTCCTATGGAAAGAGTGGATGGTTTTACTCTATGATACAGAAGTTAGGAAAGGAAGAGCAGGAGCATCTCATACAGCTTGCCTCGAAGGATCAGAATATTAACAGGTGGGTTTCAAGACTGCTTGAATACATTTTTTTTCTACACAAAAAGTCCCCCAGCAGAATTTGTAAATTTAATCATATTGCCAGTGTTAAAAAACTAGAAATTTAGCCTCAGACGTTTTACGATAACTACTCTCAAGAATTTGACGCTATAATGTGTAACAAGCATATTTTGAATAAGCCCTTTACTCTTTTAAAAAATATTTGTACATCAAATTTTGCTAGGGAGTACCTCTTCTTAATTCGCGTAATTTTACTTTCTGAAACATTTCCAAATATTTACACTTTTACGTTTACGAGAAGAGCGACTTTGTAAAGGTACCATTGCCAGATAGATTTTTGCGCATTCAAAGTTAATACTGTCGTATAATTGAAAACCCTGTCAAGCTTAATTGCTACAACATGACTGTCTTTAAGAAAGGTGTTAGAGCTTGTGGGATACTTCAAATACTTTTAAAGGCTGAGAAGACGCTAAGCAACAACTGTTACCTGACATGCTTTGACGTTTCTTATAGAATTATCTAGGTATTCCTGATCTTATCTACCCACTTAAATCATATAGTGCAAATCTTACAGCCGGGTCAACTTTACCATTCATTTTAAATTGTAAAATTGAAAGCTTTTAAAGCCTAGTTAAGATTTTTAGAAACTTTTGATTGGCAATTGGAGATAAGATTTCCCTAGTAAGGAAACATTTAAAAAGACTTAAAACATACAGTAATGTATAACACCAATAAATTAGTCAAAATTAAAAAAAAAAGTTGTGGGATAGTTTCTAAAAAATCCCAACTATTTTCGCTTATATTTTGACATATAGAGGTTTTCATAGCAGTAGGTATCTGGGTCCTTTTTTGACAAGCCTTCTAAATTGATTTTTGCCTACTTACTAGGTCAAACCATTCTTCCTTGTTTCTTACTTCAGCGAGTCATCCTCGTCATCTGATGAAACCACTCGACACCCGCTGCTAGGGCAAACGAAATCTTGCAATCCCAATAATTCATTGGTAGATCATGGGTGGACCCGAGCAAACAGTCTTGGACTTAACAACAAAGCATTTACAGTAGAAGACGAAAACGTCATATATGAACTGTGATTGTTCTTATCGCATGCATAAGTGTATGTCTTGCATTGCGCAAAGAGTTGCGGCACCTGTTAAGTGATATGCTACTCCACACCATAACATGTCATAAGTGCGGGACCACGCATGTCTGGTCCTAGCTTGTGTGATCACTTTATCAATTTCATCGCATAGTTATCATGCTACTACTACTACTACTACTACTACTACTACTACTACTACTACCACTATTACCACTACTTAATCAATTTTGTCGCACATTTATTATGATAAAAATAGTATGAATACTTACTTCTACTAATACTACTATTACTACTACTACTGCTACTATTAATACTTCTACTGCTATTACTACTACTATTACTACTACTACTACTGCTACTAAGACTACTATTACTACTACTACTACTACTACTACTACTACTACTA